>JAQIXN010000035.1:0-88841 GCA_034698145.1 Proisotoma minuta | reverse complement strand
ATTTGAGCCCTAAGGTATTATTTAAAACAAAAATATAATTTATTCGTTTCAACATGCCAAATTTTCCTATGTGCATTATTTCAATCCGGGGATAAAAAAGAAGAAGGGATACTTTTTGAATATTTGGAAAACTTGGATGAATGTCCAACTGTAAAACGAAGGTCATAAAATTCTATTTGAGATATTTATATGGTACTGGATAATCAAGAGATATAATTGTTTTTATGTAAGTATGTAATTATAATAAATCATTGAGTTGTATCGACCCATAAAAAGTATTTCAGTTGTAAGTAGGTTTAGATACGCTGAAATTTCGCCAAGCAAAATGCTGTTCTCTTCTGGAATTCCTTTATCATGTCACTTTCATCTTGTAAGTGACCAGCTACAAAGTTTTCAATTTGAAATTTTACCCATTAGCATCCCTTTAAAAATCAGCGTCCCAATAATTCATCAGAATCCAAAGCATTTTTCTCGTATGAGAATATACGGAACTAGATATGGCTTAAATTGTCGTATCATTCTTTTCTTTCTCAGTTTAACTGCTTTTGAACACAAAAATTTTGAAGGTATTGTTTGGTATAATGCTGGGAAATACATGTACGATCACGCATCTTGTTACGCCCACGGTCTTTCCTGCAAATCCTTTGCAGTTGGAGTAGAATCGATTCATCATAATGTGAAAGCTTTATCAATTTTTTTAAACACTGAGAAAATTTTCAAAAAATATGGGAATTGGAAAGGACGGAAAGGTAGCTTTGTGAATTATTTGCAATTTGTGGCGATTGTAAATGCCACGAGAAATCTAAGCAGCAGAGATGCTACAATAAAAACTTGTGTACCTCATCAAGGGATGCTGATATCAAATCAAGCAATGAACTGTCATCATTTACATACTTTGAGTTTGGAAAAAATACTTTTAATTTCCAAACCGGCTAAAAATTTTGCATTCGTTGAACATGAAGAAGAAAAACCAAATCCAGTTGGCAACAGTCCATTCAATGTTGGAAATCCCTTCAGACGACTAAATGTCGTACAGACGTTAATTTACACAATAATGCATCAAATCAACGCCACAAGTGTAAAAGACAATGCAGGGGAAGGCATGCCAATTATTGCAGTAGAGCTACCAATCAGCGAAACAGATCCTTGGAATCCTCGAGAACAGTCTGATATCATCATCCTGTTTTCTGCAGGCTTTAATTTCTTAACATGCTACGACACAAAATACATCAGTTTCAATATATATCTTGAGCCGTTTCAGGACAAAGTGTGGTTTGGTATTCTTTGGACAGTGCTTCTTTTGACTTTGGTTTGCATGATTTTTATAAAACTTGGAAAAATTAATGGGAAAAGTTTTTCTCCCTTTTTCTACTACATTGCAACATTGTTTGAAGAATCTTACTCGACTCCAAACTGCATTGTTGAAAACCAGAGGTAAATATTATTATTGCATGTAATATGCATCGAGTTGTAGATTAATTGGCAATCATTTTTCCTAAAATTATAGATTGCGTATTTTACTTTCTCTTTGGTCCCTTTTGTCTATAATATTCACAAACAGTTATTTAGGCGTGGCCATCGGAAATTTAAATTCTCCTCTCCCTTCAAAAGCCTTAAACTTTTTCAAAGATTTAATGTGTCCGATGGATCCAGTGGCAGAAGCCAACATCACCAAATTATTTCTTGAGTACGGAGACCAATTTGGCGATAGAGCAAATTACACCAACAAGGAATGCTTTGCTCTTTTATCCATTTCGGATTCTCGTACAAAATCCACTTGGAGTAAAGGTCGTGTCGAATGGACATTGCAGCCCGAGTCTGAATTTTATAATGCTATTTTGAACATTGTAAATAATGCTTTCAAGTGGATCGTTATTCCGGGTGTACTGCCCAAGGAATTTAATTTGAAAAAATATTTATTTTATGCTTCTCTTTTATCTGACACTCATTACAGAAAATACCCAAAGCCATTAAATACAAATACATTGGATTTAAGTTTGGATATTGAGAAAGAATTGATAGAGTGTAAACGCTCAGCATTTGTTGCACTTTCTCCCCTGATTTCAACAGAGTTGAGATATTTATCTGTGCAATATGAAGGTTGGGTAGAATTTCGTACAGGAAAAGAGAATTTGTTGCCAGTAATGTTCTCTTGGTATTTCAAATACATGGGTTCCTCAAAGCTTCCAAATTTTGTGAAAATGTTGGTGGAATCTGGAATATATTCAGAGTTGAATGAGTTTTTCAGGGAAAAGTATTCAAGTGAAAGGATAGAAAACTCAAAGCAAATTAGAGATTCAAAATTTTCCAAAAGGTCGGAATACGTCATTTCTGATGGGAAATTAAGTGGGAGTTTGCAAACCTTGTTTATGATTTGGAGTGGTTTGTGTGGCTTTTGTGTGGGTGTGTTTGTAATGGAAAATTTGTTTGTTAACTTTATCCTTGTTTTAATGACGACACATTTGTATCACGTATTTCAAAGCTTGCAAAGGTTTTAAAATTTAAAGGTTGGAATCACGTCAGTCTCATTGTAAGTATACTACTTTATATCTTGTGGTAATTCACCTCAATCCACTCTGTCCATTGAATGACCAGTTGATGAAATGGAATTGGTTAAACTCTGAGGAGAATCTGAGAACATTTCAGTCTTTTTGTGGTTGCTTGTCCCCTTTTTAGCTGATTGATTGAGATTGTGACTGAAAGAGGTAAAATATTTGCTGGCCGAGTGAAAGCCATCTTCATTTTCATCCATCTCTTGTACAAGCAGTGGCGTTTTGTCTGCGGATGAAACAAGCGTCTTAAGAAGAGAGAGAGATTTGACTAAGAAAGCAACAATTAAATTTCCCTTTCTCCACAAAGACTACCGGTACATGACCACAGGCAAAGGAGAGATTAAGACAAAACTAGAGAGAACATAAAGTAATCTTACTTTCCGAGATGGATTGCTTCCTTTAATTGAATACAAAAGAAGATCAAGGCATAAAAGCTCCATCACACAAATCAGCATTCCTCATCTATTTATTTTCACTCCCACGTACTAAAACTACATTTGATATTTGATGTCCAAGCTAGAGGCTTTCTCTTTGTGCAATTTACCACATATGCATATACAATGTAGATGTATATAGTTATATAATTTGATCGGACAAAAGTTGCAACGACCTTGTTTAATTAATGCAAGCAAATACTTACTTCGGGAGTTGATGAAGAGGTGGCTGGGGAAAAAGCATCTGGATGAAGCTTAATGAATATTTTGATGAAGACCAAAAGGCTTCTTCACTTTCTGTAGCGTAAATAATTTGAAATGAAAGCTCACTCCTTTGACACAATTCTCTCGAGGATTTAAGCCCTTTTGATCTCCATTTTCACTTAATTCTAAAAGTGCATTTACGTACACACTTAATATTTTGCATTGCAATACACAAGCCTCTCATGAAACGTGGCTCTATGCAAATAATTATTATTTGATGGCGTCAAAGGACAGACCTCCAGCCAAAGAAAGAACAAGTTAAAACATTGCCCAGGGCTTAAGGGTTGATGAACAATGGAACCAGAAATATATTATGACAATGGAAACATTTCCTTTTGTTAGGCCATCATTTGTGATTTTGATAATAGTTTTAGGTTTTGTGTTAATCAATGACATCTTTGGATAACAATAAAAAGATGACCCCTTCAAGAGATGAATTGTTCCATTATTATCCCTTCTACAAAGTAAACTGACAGTGGAAACCACTTTCCCTGACAGACAAAACAGTGAAGATTATGATTATGATTATGATATGATGAGCAGTGAAAAGGATGATTAAAGCTGTAAATGTTAAAACCATAAATCTGCTAAACATTTAATAATACTACAATTGTTCAGTAAAATTCAGAGTGAATAGGATTTGTTACTAATATCAATTAAATAGCGTCAATTTGTTAAATTTAATCTTACATGACATATGTATGTTTGACAAGATGTATTGACCTGTGCAATAATTTACATGAATCTCTCAATTATAAATTATGTAATGCTTTACATCTCGTGTGGATGACAATTCAATAAAATAAAAAGAAGGTCAACTGCAACCAATTTCATGGTCAATATCACAATTTACGCCTCATCCATTGCATTATATAAGAGGATGGCATTGTTTTATCTGCAAAAATACTATTAGCAAAAATTCCCACGCAAGTTCCTTCCTCTAAACCACAAAAGCAATTGCAGTTAAGTTGTTTATTGGACATTTAAAGTCAGAGGTTTAGTTTACTTTGGAGCAAAATACCGGAAGGGAACAATTCACTCCAGCCAGGAAGTGAGCTACATTCATAGGAAGGAAATATCCATAATGATATATGATGGCATTAATTTGACCTAAATCTTAATTATTTTTTTACCAAACTTATTTGATACCTCCTCCGACCTTCAGGTCATTTCCAGCACACTCCAGTGCACGTACAATGAGTGCTCAGTATAAATACATGTGACAAACAGTTTACAAAGTTTACTAGTCTGTTAACTTACAGCAATTATACAAACAAGTAAGATGGGGACAAGTGAGATTTTAACGAGCGTCCTAGTTGTGACCTTTTCTGCCCTTGTTTTGGGAGATCTTTCAGGTATATCTTACACCATTTTTGTAAATCTGTTTTAAAACATTCAACAAAATCAATATTTTTTCTTGAATTTGCAGAATCTGAGTTGATTACTTCTATGCGGACCCTTCAACTCCCAGCCGTTGACGCTGAAGATTTCTACGCAGCCCATACGACTTCAACAGGCTCAAGATTTCGAGTTCCAAGAGCAGTCAAATTTGAAGATGACAAAACAATCAACAAGAAAAGTGCAGAAGCAATTAGTGCTTCTTTTGGTATTGGACCACAAGGACTCACAGGCTCAGTAAGTGCAGCTCAAGCCGACGGAGAAAAGACCAAAGGGTATTTTGGAGGATATCCAGGAGTAGCTGGCGGTTATTATCCCCCTCCGGGGGCAGTGGGGGGCTATTATCCAAGACCTGGTTATTATCCAGGGGGGTCTTCTTCAGCTGCAGCAGCAGCTGCATCTTCCAATCCAGGATTTGGAGGGGGTGGAATTTATCCAGTTTTAGGAGGAGGGATTGGTGGAGGGCCAATTAGTCATAGTGGAGGTTCCTCCTCAGCATCTGCATCTTCTTCAGGGTCAAATAACATTAATGGAGGGGGAATTTATCCTGGAGCTGGTGGTGGTTTTTACCCTGGAGGAGGAATTGGAAATAATGGATATTACCCTGGAGGTGCTGTTGGCTTAGGTTATAATCCAGGGGGCTACCCAGGGGGACAATATGGGTTAGGCTATAATCCTCAAATTCCTCAATATGGTTACCCTGCAGCTGGAGGATATTACAGACCAAACTATATTCCTCATGGGGGTTTATACGGTGGACAAGGTTATCAAGGTTATCCAGTTGGGGGTCAAGGATTTTACCCAGGGGGAATTTATGATGGTTATGGCTATGGGGGTTTTAGAAAAGATGGAAGCGATTCATCTTCTGCCACAAGCAAAGGAAAGATTCCACCAAATTCTCAGCATTCATTAAGTAAACCAACAAGTGGAGGAGTTACATTCAAAGATAATTAAGAAATGAAAAAAGGTGATAATGAAAACTGAATTAAGAGAAATTAATACTCGACAAAAATGTTGCATGTTTTTTTATAGTTACCTCAACTTTTTTTAAAAATTTAATTTATTGTAACTTGTAAATTTTTAACGAACACGAATAAAATTTTGAAAAATTATTACCGAATTAGAAATAGTCAAATTTTAAACATTTGAAAGTGGAAGACCATTTGCAAAATCACATCTTTTGAATTTAGTGTCTTGAAGCAAAGGATCAATTACCAAATTAAGGGTAGAACAATCCAAAAACTCGTGATGGGCTCCATGAATTCTCAGCGTCTGACCCGCATTTATATGGGTGAGTGTATTGTTGTTTCCTCGCACAACGACTGACCCAACAGCACATCTATTTACCATGGCGTGCTTTGTAAAATTGCTCATGTAAATGCTGCATCCATAATTTTCCAAGCCTTCTACGGTCACATCATTAACAACGTGACCCCTTCCTGTCATCTTCACTGCTCTCATTTCTTCCCCCTCCCCCAAAGTCCAGTTATATTTGACATTGCTTATCAAGTTTTCGTGGCCTCGGAGATCGATTCCTTCTTTCGCGTTGAGAAGTGAAATGTTGTCCTATTGCAGTCGTTATTTTTATAAATTTAGATTAGTTTAAGTATTATTAAATAAAAAAAAACGTCTCTAACCAAAAAATTATCATCCTGCATAATTTGAATTCCAACAAGTGCACTTTTTATCTCGCAATTTGTGACTTTAATGTCTTCTCCATTCACAATGATCCCTATTCGGAGATTTCGAGACGTTACATTAGAAATTTCATGTCCCGTTCCAAAAATTTCTAATCCACATCCCTTGCTCTCTATGTCAATGTTTTTTTGTTCTCCAAAATAATCCATCCAAACATTTTCGACCACATGATCAGTTCCATATATTAGTAATGCGCGTGAGGACCCATTGATTGAAAGTGAGAGATTTTCTATTCTGGATCTTCCCCCATAAATGCACATGAGATGAGGTCTTACACAGTCTTCTATTAGCACAGTTTTTTTTCCACTGCCTCGAATAATCACATTTGGAGTTCGGATGTTAAATTCTCCACTAAATTCTCCTTCAGAAATTTGAATGATATCTCCTGCTTCAGAATCGTACTTGAGGATATAATCCAATTGCTCAGATGTTGATGCAAATTTTAATCTTCGAGGAGAAGTGTTGAATTTGGTTTTTCTGTTTCTGTAAATCATATCAACAGAATCAACATATACATTGTTTAACCCAAAGGTAAAACTTTTCTAAATGATATTAAAATCAAATTTACCCATCGTCGCTATCTTTGTTCAAGTAGATAAACAAATCAATTAAATCCTCTTTAGTCAAAGCATCGGATTTTGCCACGACATTTGCAACTTGACTCGTGGTCATTGTTGGAAATCGAACTAAATTTAAAAGCTCTTGAAATATATTTCCACGAGATTCTGGATCAGTGTCTCTCCATCTTGGAATAAATTTGAAAGTTATTAATACAAAATTGGCAATTATAAAAAAAATGCTTACTTGACAAATGCAGTAAACAAATCAATTTCGTCTACGCGTAAATAATCCTGTTCCAACAATGTTTTCCATGTTTCCGATTCCCAGCTGCAATAATCATACTCTTTCCCTTTTTGATTGTTCAGAATCATCACAATGTTTCTAAATTATGAATTAATAAAAAGTAATTCGTAAAGTAATTTGCTTTTCAAATTCAGATAGTTTAAATAATCATACTACTTTTTCATGAAATCAAATGCTTTTTTGTTAGCCTCCGAGTGTGAAAACCGTTTAGTCGTTTGGTAAATGAAGATGCAGTCTTCCATTCGGATAAGCGAGCAAAATATTTCGTCGCAGAGAGTAAAGAGTCCCTTGACCAAATACATGTCAGCCAGTACCATAATTTCCCAAATGATTTGCCTCGAAAGCTTGGTATGTTCTTCCAGCTCCTCAACGTAAAGATATTTGATGAATTTCATATTAGCCTCTTGGCTGATGTCTTCAGGTAACTCAATCACTGGAAATGGTCTAGCTTCCATTCCCTCATTCCAACAAGGTTTGATCAACTGGGTCTCAAATACTTGGGACATGGCGCAAATGACAAGTTTGTGGACCTTCACGGACGTTCGTCGCGGTCCCAGAATCATTTCAAGGTCAACACAACTCCCATTTTCACGGTATTCGTAGAGAGACTTGCCCAAAAGTTTTGACCAGGACTTAAATTCCAATTTGTTGTCATCAGCGTCGTCGTCCTCCTCCTCAAATTTTTTGACTCTTTTATTTGGAGGGCGAAGGGCCATTTTTGTTGACCTAACAAAGAAAAGCAAAATATTTTCAATATATGTACAGCGTGTCGTTCAAGTTTCCGACAAAGGACTCGATGATTCGCCAATGGTTACGTGGTCCATTTGTCGGAAACACAAACGACAAGCTGTTCACGGATAAGAATAAAAAGTATGAAAAACTTCAAAAAACCTAATAAGGGTGTCCTATTGATTCCTTGCTTATCTTATCTGTCGCTGTGGCTTGGATTCTAGCTTTGTTGCTATTTTTTTTTCAAGATTAGGCGGCAGCCTCTGATTGGTGTTTGCCTACGTTGCATATGTTGAGAAAAACAACAAAGCTTGAAAAACTGCTTTATTCACTCAATTTCACCGTTTCATTCAATAGTTTGACGTCGGCCAGAGAGCTCCTCTTGTCAAAAACAGCTCCCGAACACAGCTAACGCAAAACGTTAAACTTTTTTCAGCTCCATCGTCGACGGATCGCAGGTAGATCATTTAAATGGATGGCAAGAACCATTTGTTTACATTTTAAATTAGCATAAAAGACCAATAATTTGGTTTTTCTATTTTTCAGTAAAAAGATGCCACGATCTAAGAGGAAAATTACTGGGAAGCGATCGGCGTACAATTTTTTCGTACAAGGCGTTGCCGAATCGGTCAAGAAAGGCGGAAGTCACATCAAGCTGGAACATCTAACTCAACATTGCTCTGCTCGATGGAAGGCATGTTTTTTTCAGTTTTAAACGACAAACACTACTGAAGTTTCAATTTGTTTTAAACAACCATTATATTTTGATAGGAAATGACGGACTCTGAGAAGCGTCCCTTTGTCAACTTGGCAGAAGAGGACAAGATTCGTTACGAAGATGCAGTGGCCAATGACTCGACGCACGCCAGTCCGCAGCAGACGCCGAAAAAGAAGAGGACGAAGGCTAAGGCTAAAAAAGATCCAAACGCTCCAAAGGCCGCAATGACGAGCTACAACTTCTTTGCGAAAGAAATGTATGCAGGTGTGAAAGAAGATAATCCGGGCTCTTCCTTTGCAGAGCGGTCGAAAATCATTGGGACGTTGTGGAAGCACGCTACTCCTAACCAGAAGCTCAGATTTGTTCAATTAGCGGACTCGGAGAAAGCTCGTTACAAAGCCGTAAGGTTTTCATACACATTATGAATTGCGATTTATTATTTTTTTCAATTTTTTCCTAATTTCCTGGACTAATCCCAACAGGAGATGGCCAGTTACAAAGCTACTGGAGTTGCTGGAGGATCTAGTAGTGCGAATCTAGTTTTATTCAACGATTTTGGGGACGACAGCGATGAGCAAGGAGACGACAGTTATGCGAATTTTGAAGACTTATTGTATTAAGAATTTTATGCAAACTTGCTTGTATACTCGTCATTGTATGCACGTGCAACATATCAATTATTATGTTTTCCTCACTCGAAGGGGTGTGATTTATTAATTTGTCAGCATTTGTTGGTATGTTTTGGGATGATTTTGAGCAATAAAATGAATATATATTATAATAAATTATTGTTTTTCCGTAAGAGTTTCCATTCCATTGGCATATCCATATTGTTGTGTCCATTTTATTAACCTCTTCCATAAGGATTTCCATAACCTAAATCATAAAATAATGAAAATGTTGCAAATATTAGTTAAAATAGCATCTTACCTCCGCCGCCGCCTCCTCCATAAGGGGACTGTCCTCCGTAGGGGTTTCCTCCATATCCGCTGTCTTGAGGAGCTTCCTCTTCTTGACCGCCTTGTGGCCCATAACCTATAAGTAGTTGAAGAAAAATGTCAAACTAAAGGAGAATACTTGTCCACAAATAAAACTGTTACCTCCTGGACCATATTGAGACTCTTCCCCAGGTTGGGAAGCATAGCCTCCGTCGCCCCCACTAGCACCGTAGCTGTAATCGTAGAAAGTTGTTTACTATTATTTAATGGTGTCGAAAGTTTTGAGCTTCTCAAACTTTTAAACATTGTTATTTATAATTTTATTCACACCCGTAACCAGCTCCGCTGTCTTGTGGTGGTGGACCCCCGCCGCCATAGTCAGGGGGTGGAGCTTGTTGGCCATAATCCGGAGGAGCCTGCTGACCGTAATCGGGTGGTGGGGCCTGTTGACCATAATCAGGGGGTGGAGCCTGCTGGCCATAGTCTGGAGGTGGTGCCTGTTGGCCGTAATCGGGTGGTGCTTGTTGACCATAGTCAGGGGGAGGTGCTTGTTGACCGTAATCCGGTGGAGGTGCCTGTTGACCATAATCAGGAGGTGGGGCCTGTTGACCATAATCAGGAGGTGGGGCCTGTTGACCATAATCTGGTGGAGGTGCCTGTTGACCATAATCAGAGGGTGGGGCCTGTTGGCCATAGTCAGGGGGTGGCGCCTGTTGACCATAATCAGAGGGTGGGGCCTGTTGGCCATAGTCAGGGGGAGGTGCTTGTTGGCCGTAATCAGAGGGTGGAGCTGGTTGACCATAGTCAGGCCCGTATTGTTCTGTGTGAGGTGGTGGTGGTCCATAAGAGCTGAAAAGCATAGCATCTTTTTATTCAATTATCTCGAAACATTTGAAATATTTAAAAAAAAATCATTAACAAATTAGTAGTTCAAGACCCATAAAAGGCCAATTTAAATTTTGGCGTTTGTACCCCCATCTCTAAGGTCAGGGGACATGGTTAAAGTTTTGGAGCGATATGAGACAATACAAATAATTTTGTATCACTGTCAAAAAGACGCCATACACATGCTTAGCATATATTACAGTAACATACTCATCTCCTCCTCCAGGGACATCCGGGAATGATGGAGGACCTCCTCCGCCTCCTCCGTGTCCGTAGTCCTCGTACGAATCCAAGTCCTTCATGTAGCTGCAAGATGACAAAAAGTCAACAAGAAATTCAATATTTTTTCTAAAATATTCTCACTCTTCGGTAGATGAGAGTGAATCTCCATCAAAACTACGTCCTTTTGACTTTGCTCGATGAGCTCCGCGACCTTTCCCCTTGCGCCCTGCTTTGCGACCCTTGGCCTTGGATTTCTTCATTCCTCGTCCTTTTGCTTTTCCTTTTGCCTTTCCAAATCGTCGTCCCTTGGCTTTGGCTTTGTGATGGCCAACGCCACGTCCTTTAGCTTTGGCCTTATGGTGACCCACACTACGGCCATGGCTCTTTGCCCTCTTTTTGGCTTCCGTCTACTTAAACAACAGGGAAATTAAGAGTAACGAGTTTACAAAATTATTGTACCTCCTCCGTGAAGATGGAGATGATAACCACAAAGATGACAATGATCAAGACTAGGCTCAACCTCATTTTATGAGCTTGGCCGGTCCTGTTGGAAAAATGAGAACTTTCAAGTCAGGCCGTAAGGCTGACCCATCAGTAACTGGGAGGGATGACGGAAGAACAAAACCAGAAACTAGGTCTCGAGGGTCAGCGGCATAATTTACATAATGTTTCCTGTGTAAACAACAAAACACTATTCATTGTCTTTAGCCATGTTTTCAAACAAATAAGCTACAAATCCAATTAACGTTACAATATGCAATTCGAGGTCATCAAAAATAATACCCATTGATGAAAAAAACTTTCCAGCGAATCCGAAATAATTTATTCTACAGAAAATGTATAAATATTGGTATAATAATATGTTTAGTAAAGATGAGGAGCCGGTTGTTGGTAATTTTGAGACTGTTGTTGACTGTAGTACGGGTTTTGGTAAGTTGATGAGGGTCGCGTGTAATAGGACGACGGTTGATATTGGTTTTGTTGTTGTCGTTGATATCCTTGCTGTTGGGAGATTAGATATTGCTGTTGTTGATCAAGTTGAGTAGCTAATTGTTGAAGTCTATGAATGGAATCATCAAAAGTAGGCTCCTCCGCATCCTCTCCTCCTCCTCTGCTTCTTCCCAACAAGGGAAGTTTGTGTAATAGACCACCAACAACTGGAATTCCACCACTCCCACCTCCTCCAACAGAAGATGTCAGTCCACTGGTCAATCCAGAAACACCCCCAAGAGTCCCACCACCACCCCCTGCATTAATGGTTGAGTCTCCTGCGAAAACCTGGATATAGATAAGTAATATTAAACAAAAATATTAATGATTATAATTTTAAATTTGAGCATGTACCTGAGCATTAGTAAGGGCTTTGGCAAGCAATTTGTTTAAAAGTTTTAATCTATCCACGTCTACTAAGGTCCCATGCGCTCCGTAACCTCCAGCGCCATTTGAGGAAGTCACACCATTTGTTGTCCCAACTGTCCCAGTCGTTGTTCCAATTGTCCCAACTGTCCCAGTCGTTGTTCCAATTGTCCCAACTGTCCCAGTCGTTGTTCCAATTGTTCCAGTCGTTGTCCCACCTCCAAGAGCTCCCCCAAGAAGTCCAGATCCAGACAAAACAGAACTTTGACCAGTTAATGAGTTAATTACAGATTGTTTAGTCAAGAGTTGAAGATTTGTTCCAAGACCTTCTCCCCTGTAGAAACGATTTTTTATGAATAATTCTACAAACAAAATAGTTTTTAACATGTATTAGCTCACACATGATCCAACACTTCAGAATTTTGAACTTTAATAGCAGGTCCATGTCCAAGAAGAGACACTAAAAGTCCACCCAAAATACCACCTCCTGCAGAAGCTGAAGCGGTCGAAGTTGAAGTAGTAGAAGAACTGCTGGAAGAACTTGAACTACTCGCAGTCGCCGTAGCTATTGCAGTGGCAATCGCTTGGGCTAATTTTCAAAAAAAAAAATCAAAAAATTTGCACAGTAAAATGAAAAACTAAATTATTACCTTGTGCAACAGAAAGTCCGGTTTGAGTAGATGAACTTGATGAAGCGATAGCGATAGCGATGCTATTTGCAATTGCTTCAGCCTTTTAAATATGAAATTAGTAAAAATTACTTGAAAGGCATTTTTGTTACCTGTGCGGCTGTAAGTTGGCTTCCTGCTGTTGAAGTAGCAGATGCAGAAATGGATGCAGAAATGGCTGCAGCTATAGCTTGGGATTGACTTTGAGTGAGCGTCGCTCCTGATGAAGCCGAACTTGCGCTGATTGCAAGTGCAAGAGCTTGGGCTGCATTTTACAAAAAAAAAAATCATCAAAAAATTTGCACATTAAAAAGAGAAAACTAATAAATTACCTTGTGCACTTGTGATTGAAGTTGAGGTAGACGAGGCACCGGCAGATGCAAAAGTAGTTGCAACTGCTCCATTGTTAATTTGAGAATTAGAAGTAAAAATTTGAAGATTCTTCAGAGCATCTTGACCTCTGCAAAGACAGAAATGTCAATTTCTGATTTATGTAATTCGATTATTTTTTGTTGTCTTACAAATTGTTGAGAATAGAACTGTGACAAATTCCAATAAGAGCTTGGCCACAAGATGACACATCGCCCACAGTTCCAGAAGCCAATGCTAGTTTAATGCTAGCAGCAATTTGAGCTGCCAACTGAGCTGCTTGCTGCTGAGATAATCCTTGAGTTTGGGCTGCAGTGGTTACAGCCAGTATCAAGTTGGCTTCCTGTTCTGAAGTCAAGGAGCCAGAAGTGGGTGCAATATTATTGATTTGACTATTTGAAGTTATAACTTGCAAATTTGTTGCTGCATTCTTTAATCTAAAGAAGTTAAATTTACACACATTGTTGAGAGAATTTTACAAAAAATTATGCTTACATATTGTTCCCAATTTGGCTTTGCTCAACGGTAAGTACATTTCCTAGTAATCCTGATGATTTTGAATGACCAGATTGAGCATATTTTCCATTTCCACCACCTTGAGCATAATTATAGTTGTTACCTGATGACCTCCCATGGACTTCTCCGTGGTGTTCTGAATGTCCAGAGGAACGACCGGCCATTTGATTGCCACTTCCACCAACTACGTTTTTGATTGTGTGGTCCGCTCTGCATTTTCATAAGATAATTTATAGCTATTTTTGAAAAAAAACTATTTAAGTAGTACTTACACATTTCCTGGAAGGTATGTCTGCTGAACGAATACGTTGACCAAATCATAAACGCTTCTGCCTTGTGGTGATTCACCATGATTCCTTCCATTGATCGTATTTCCAGTTCCAAGAACGTCGACATTTTTCACCGCACCCTTCAACCTGCAATAACATTTTGTCATTATGACAATTTGTGAAACTTATACTTACGCATTATTTAGAACCGTAGAGCCCACGACATCAACAAGACCACTTCTTCCATCAGCTCCGTGATGGCCAGAATGTCCTTCTCCAGATCGACCATAAATAGCCCTAATAAAATTATAAGTTTCCTAAAAAAGAGAAAATATACTAAATAAAACAAATTACCCATCATCGCTATTTGAGGATGTTATTCTGGAATAAGAGTTGCTGGTTGGATCTCTTCGAATGACTTCTACGGTTTTGTCAGGGAGAAGAGTGATGAGAGTTCCATCCGAGTCAAGCTTCTGCTTTGTCCCGTCGCTTAATTGTTGGATGATGGAGCCATCATTTTGAACAAGAATGATATCACCATCTTCAAATTTTAATTAATTTAAATAAATTATTATATAAAATGAGAGCATTTAAAAAAAAAACAGACCAGCAGAGTAAAGAGTCAATGTTCCATCAGTACCAACAGTAAGAGCCGACCCATCAGTATTTGCGAGACTTATTTGACCATTTGCCTCTATTCCAACTTCACCACCATTGGCCTGAAGAACCCCTATTTCTCCTTGTTGACTAATCCTTGTGGAAGGACCATCAGGTACTACGACAGATGAGTCGCCCCCAGGAGACAAGTCTATATAAACATCATTGGGCGTTGTGATAAGGACGTGACCTGCTGGATTCGATGCCAAAATATTTCCATTTGGAAGCGTGACTGTTGACTCGTCAGCTTCTGGTGCAGCAGTTGTGGGTGTGGAATATGCAGGCTTCTTTGCTGCTTGAGGTTTTCGATTATGAGATTTATGGCTAGAAGATTGGAAACGAAATTGAGGATATTGCCTGACGGGCCTAAACCCTTCGGCCTGCTGCTGCTCAGGTTGGTTGGCAGGATTCTGAATTTTTAAAAATAAAATAAAAATAAAGTCAACTATAAAAAGATTTAGCAATTGAAAATGGGAAATATCTTACAATAAGTTGCTGAGTTTGTTGTTGCTCCTCATTAACGGGAAGAGAGCTTGCGAAATGTGGGGCCAAAATAGCATAAGCTAGGATAATACTTGAGAACATTCTGCCCCTTTTCGAGAGGATGGACACACCCATTGTTCCACCCTGTTTATATGGAACTAAATTGGAAACTTTTTTTTTTATTGAAGAGACTTGAAGTAATTCTAAGAGATTGAGGGCAAGATACGAAATGATAATTATAAATAGAGTTCTCTCTAATTTATAACCACGTAATGGAATGTGCAAAATGTTTCATTTCTCTATTTTAAACAAGCCATAGGACAAGCGAATTAACTTTTCAAGATAAAACAAATAAGTATTATAAGTAATTTCTTTGTTCTGAGATCATCGTGATCGGCAACCTCGACTAATATATTTGCTTAAAAACAAAATCTTATCCGGATGTTATATAAAATTTAATGAGTGCAATTCCATGAATGTCAGCCATTATAACAAAGAATGTATTTATTTCTCGCTTTGTATCAACAACACTGTCTCAAAAATGACGCATTTTATAAAGATTGTTAACTGCCCTTGAACGACATTTTCTGGAAAAATTAATAAAACTAACAATAATGGTTTGGTAGGACCAGACAAAGTGACTACATATTTTTCTGTTAGGGAAAATTAAAGTAGAGATTTAAGTTCTGAAAGTTATACAATAATAATAATAATAAAATTATAAGATGAGAGTTTTTTTTTTGCAGAGTAGACAATTTCATATCTCAATACTAAAATTAAATACCTATAAAGACTGCCCTACATTACAAAATAATACGTAACATATTCTCAGATATACGCTTATACATATACACAAAAATATTAAATTACAAAATAATACCAATTTTACAGCATAAGAAAATATAAAGATGAGACCAACCTTGATTACAAATCAATCCTCATTGAAAAATAGAATTTTGTTAATTGTATCCGCATTGTCCCAATAATGAATTTGTGCCTTGATTTCGAAATCGTAACTAACATTTGCGTCTTTTCTTCCTTGAACTTTACCGATCGTCAAAAGCTTCTCAAGAGAATATCCCTTTCGGACGAATAGAAAATCTGATTGTCTTAATTTCAGTGCAGGACAAAGATCATTTCTTCCATCTCCAATATATGCGATTGAAGTATAATAGTTTTGAACCTGAAATAAAAAATAGGAATAAATTTCTTTTTGAGCAACTTTCAAATATGTCTTTATACCAAATTATACCTTTTCCATTTGCTCTGCAAGTGCTTTTCCTTTACACAAATTTCTGGGGCATATATCACAATTATCTTGATTTTCATAAGGTTCCAGGACTATTTTCCCTTCAGGAGTTTTAAAAGCTCTGTTTGTTATCACAAAATCTGGATGGACCCCAATAAAAGTCATAAAGGAAGAGATGAAAATGTCATTGGCGTCAGAAATTACAAGAAGTTGGTGAATGCCGTCTTTCTTCTCCTTCCGCTTTTTGATTTTATAAAGTAGATCAATCATTCCTATTAATATTGAAAAATTCAATATCAATTAAACATATACGATATATAAAATTGTTTGTTTCGCTTAAATAATAATTCTTACCTGGGGATGGTGGAAGATTAGAAACAAACTCTTCAATCTTTTCAATTGTGACCCCTGAAGCATAAAGATATTCTAAAACTTTGTTGACATATTCTGTCCAATTGCTTCCGTCATAAAATTCCTTGATTTCCTTTGGTAGAGGATTGGGCAATAGTTTTGCAATTTGTGTATCCGAATTTACATTAACAATTGTATAATCAAAGTCAAAAGCGTACAGAATTGTTTTCTCCATATTAATATTTGACTTTTAACAGTTTTAACTCAAATAAACAATAATTTTAGTTTTCAGCAAAAAAAATCTCAGCTGCCTGCCGGTAGAAATCGGGTAGAAAAAAACGTAAAGTCCCGGATATGTATCGGGGTAATACCAGAAAAATTGATAATTAGTAGTTAGCACACAAAGTAAAGCTTTCACTCAAAATAAATTACAGCCATGCTAATTTAATTGACTAGAAACAGGTTAAGCCCTTCTCCATTTTGCTACAACGCTAATTGAAGGTACCCTTTGTTCCTTGTGGAAAAAATAAACGTGTTCCTGGACCATTAATGGATTTGTAAAATGATGCAGAGTACAAAATCGACACTGATAATGACCAGATTCCGTGTTGTGGCTGGAATACTGGTGTTCAATCATGTCCCGTTTCTGACTAAAAGTAAGATTGCAGAATTCGCAAATGTATTCGCTATGAGATTTGGCCAAATGAAGAATCTGTTCCCATTGAGTTCTATAAAAAAATATATTGTTTTTTTATTTGTTTAAATTAATATTAAAAGTAGTAATCAAGTATTACCTAAATTTTTCATTGCAATTTTTAGGACATGAATATCTTTGATACTTGGGTGGAGACTCCTTTCGTTGTCTGATAACGTCAATATGAGCTGGGGCTAGGAATTGGTCTGCTGCAGAATAAGATTCAGATGTGATAGTCGACGACGGAGGAGGAGAAACAACATCGGGTTCAATTTTAACGTTAACTCGAGACGCCTCGGGTGGAGAAGTAAATGTTGCGGAACGCTTGAGTTTCTTTTTGGGCGGAAGTGATAATTCGTCCGTGGAAAAATATTCACTTATCGGATCTGCTTCTGATTTGACAGCAGTTACAACTTGAGTTTGTTGAATAGAATTGTTAAATTGTTGGATTGAAGGTTCAGTTAAAATCGTAGTTGATGGGTTAGGAATTAGAGAAATCGGAATGACGGTCCCGGTTTCTGGATGAAAATAATAGGTCTCGTTCAGACTATATTGTTGATTGTCCTCTTCAACAATGCATTCTTCCAATTGTTCGCCGCCTTGAGAGTTGATGATGCTGAAATTTTGATCTGAGACTACCAGATTGATAATTTCATTAGTAGAGGTGGTTGCCTGAATCTCACAGGTTCGGGGTGCATGATGATCTCCTTGTGCCGCCTCAATTTGGGGTTCGCTAAGTATATGCGCTTGCACGTAGTCATCAAGATCGGTGGTTCCATTGATACGCCAACTTTTCCAAGCCTTCTTTATGGGAGGCGTCATTTTATGAGTGCATCTGAAAAAAAAATAATAAATTCGATAATTATTGATTGTAGTTAAATTACAATGTAAAAAAATCTATTTTCTAAATTATTATTCTTTGCCTGTAATGATCCTGCACGCTGGTAATAGTTGTAAAATTTCTAAAGCATACTTGACAAGTATATCTTCAAAAATAAAAAAAAAATAGAACGAAACAAAAAGTTAAATAAAATTATTCTTACTTTCCTACAACAAATAATAATTACCCATCAAATTCTTCATTATGAACTTTGGCCTCATGGATTCCCCTTGATTTCGAATGGACAAATGGAGCATCACAATATCTACATCTGTATTCTTCAACTGAGGATGACATTATCCCTTGCTCTGTCATCATCGCCGTCGGTTCAGTCACCGGATTGTTTTCCAAAACACTGTAAAATGTCTGGGAGATAATGGGATCTGTCTTCACATATTGTTGCCCTTCTTGTTCCTCCTCAATACCAATCGCCAGCCAATTGTCCATATTCTTCTGCTTATCCATCATCTTGTGTCGATTCTGATACTGATGTTTCGGAGGCTGTCGTGCGCCTTCATCCTCTTTTTCTTCTTTAGCTTTGGGCACTTGTGCTTGCTTTTCATTTTGAACTGACGACGAACTTTGGGTCGGTGGTGTCGGTTTTCGGGGCTCGATTTTCATATGCAGAATTGGTTTTGGGGGGGTCACTGGCAACTCAACCTTTTCAATCTCTCCCCCCTCCTTCACCAACACGCGCTCCCAGTCATCTGCCCCCTCTGACCTCGTTTCCATGCTGCAACAGCCAATCAGTGTGTATTATACTTTAATTAATTGTTAGCAATCAACAATAGACTTACTCGAATCGATGAATGGAATGCGTTAGAGAAAGATGGCGAATCATCAGATTTTTAAGTTTATAAACAGCCTTTCTGCACCTTTTGCAGCGGAACCAATATCCGTCGTAGTACTCTGGCATCCTGACCTCACTGATAAGCTCAGCTCAACAACAAAATTGTTTTGGGAATTTTAAACCAGAGTTTTGGTGAGATTTTGTGTTTGTTGTGTTGTGAGAAAACCTTTCTCGCTCGATGGCTGGAGATGCAACAGCCACAGCCACGCAGCACAACTCCCTCAACAGGTAATTTCCATCGGAAATCGTCCGTCGTGTAGCGTCCCCCCGAAATAATTTCCAGACATGTCATCTCAATTTGCGTCACAAAGGACACCTCAGCTCAGTCAATGTTGTTTTAGGAAACCTCTCTCTCTCTTTAGAAATATGAGACATGCAAAATAAAACTGTTCAATAACCAACTAATTAATTGGATGACATGTAATTAGATCACTCTTCGTGATGCTTTTATACGGCTTCATTAAAATTGGTAGATTTAAAAGCTCTCTGCATACATTATGCATAACCGCAAAATCAGAAAGAATAATATTTATTAATTAGACATTATATTTCATTATAACGATGGACGTCACTCAAGTGGTTCATGTTTCACTAGTAAATTGATTTATTCTGTCACTTTCCTTATCAGCTCTCAACTTTGTGGCCTCTTCTCTCAAATTTCGTACAGCCAGCTTATTTTTAAAAAGAAGCTTAAATATGGACAACATAAAATATACTGGATCTTGTCATTGTGGGGAAGTTAAATTTGAAGTTTTGGCCCCTAGAATTTTGCGAGTAATTGACTGCAAGTAACTCAGCCATAAAATATTTTTGGAAAGCTATTCAAACTAAACGATTTTAATAAATATATTTCATGCAGTTGTTCAATTTGCACAAAGAAGCAGAATCGACATGTAATTGTGCCTTCCTCCAACTTCAAATTGTTGTCTGGTCACACCTCCCTCACAACCTACACCTTCAACATGCATCAGGCAAAGCACATGTTCTGCTCCAAATGCGGAGTCCAAAGCTTTTACATCCCAAGAAGCAATCCGGATGGAAGTTAGTTTATATAGATTATACAAAAACAGGTAGAAATTAGAAGGGTGACGTGATTTTCTCTTGTTACTTTTCAGTTGGATTTATTCCACATTGTATTGATTCGCCTCAACCCGAGAAAATTGTTGTGGATACATTTGATGGGCGAAAGTGGGAAGAAACAATGAAAGCACGAAAAGATATTGTGGAAAGGTCACAAAAGGAATAAATATTTATTGTAGAAAAAAAATAAGTATGTAATCAAATTGAACTAAATATGTATTTATTTCCTTGTGCATAACAAAATCAAGTATGGAATAAAAAGTTTAGAAAATAAATAGTAAATATTTTATTTTAGTATATAGTTATAAACATGGTGGCAAATGAATGTTGCAAACTTATTAGCATAAATGAATTGCTTCCTAATTGAGATCGTTCCAACGGCGTGAAATATAAAATAGTTGTGGAGGCAGAGTGAGACAGGACTCGGATCCATCAAACAGACTCAAGTTGAGCCAAGGACAATCCGTCTGAAGGATGGCTTATGGCTAATGTTCCCATCCCACAAAAAATGAGGTATTTATGACCACCCCCACTTCATCCATACTTACATTCCAAATTCTACTGTGCCCATACTGAATTGTTAATCTGAAAAGAAGGGTTAGAAATTAGAGATTTGTTCATCAAAAATCTCACTTATCCCCACTTTAACATACCTTATAGCTATATTCTCCAGCTTCTCTCTGTATTTTTGACACTTTTGCATAGCCCTCGCTTAAATTCTGGTAATGAGTCTGAATAGTGTGATTGGCGTAATTAAAATTACAAATGCTGGAAATAGCAGAATCCAGACCAATGAGGCAAGCAAACTTGCGGCTTTTGATACAACTTGGACTGCCATTTTTCACAAACTAAATGGAATATGTGTATTTTTTAATTCTTAGACTGCACGCGTCCCTTTGACTCTTCCCGTGAACTTGTTAAAATCAAAGTGAATGTCTGTGTCCTTATTAAAAGAGCAAGTTTACTTTGTTGGGCAATTGACACTTTGATGTGTATGTTACGGTCTCTGAATGAAAAGATTTTGTGAGAGATGGACAAGGTCGTCCCAGTTTATATCTGCGTCTACTACGTAGCAGATTACAATAAAAATACTTCACCATGTGCAATTTTTGTCCCACGAGGTTTGTTTGCCTGCTTTTTTGCTTATGAAGCCAGAGCCAATGAGGATTGAGATTCTGGAGGTGTGTTGTGGCTTTTTCCTATTCTGTTTGTATTAAGGGGAAGTCCAGAACATTTGGGAAGTTTTTCAAACAATTGCAACTTGTCACGAACGAGCTTCTTTGTGGACTATAAATATTTTAATTCTGGGAATTATTTTTTGCTCACTTTGGATGCTGCAGTTGTTGAACTGCGATTCAGATCTGAAAAATTGCGTAGCAAGTTGATTTTATAACTTGTTATATAATCGCTCAAAACTGATCTCAGTCAGTGTGCCACGCAATTTACTATATATGCATGCAATTCCGTTGTAGTATTTTTTAGTATACAACTTTATTGACACCTTGTTTTGTTTTTTTTACTCTGGATATGCAGAAAATTATGCAAAATTGAAGAGCTGCTTCTAAATATTTAAAGAGAATGGCATGGGAAATGACTTTGCTTGTTGTATTTATTTGGTAGATTGTATAAAGAGACAATTGTGCCTGGTTATTAAGTAGAGTGTGGAACCGGGTAGAAATTTCTCCCGTGAAATTAGAACATGAGCCAAAAGTTGATTACACCTTTTGTAGGTTGTCATTTTACTTCCCAATAATTTGAGACTTATTCCCTTGCCAAGTAAAGCACTTATTTTAATATTCTTATCAACTTTTGGCTCGCAATTACACATTTCTTGAGCATTTGCGACAAAGGTAAATATGAACAATTTAGTAATTTTCCTCTTATACAAAATCAATAATGTTTGTTTTGTTTTAAATTGACAGTATTATATTTCAATTTCCTCACCAAGAATATTGATATTATCAATATTATTCTATACTGATGATACTTTATTGGATTATATGGATCTCAATGTATTAACGTCGTAAAATATTATGCTAAATGAAAATGCAAACTTTTGTATTATGAACAGTGCAAATATGCTAAATAAATACTTTATCCCATATTAAATATTAAATACTATATTAGTTTATATTTTAAGCATAATCGAGTAATTTATCGATCCGAAAGGATTCTCAAATATTCCTTTTCCTTGTCGAGCATTATTTATGAGGAAACAAATCCCATGAATTTATCTTGAACTCAAAAACGAACTCTTCTAATTTGGACCCCAAACTTTGGCGAAAAGAAATAGATGTGCACCAAGTAAGTATTTAGCATGATTTCGGCTCATGAACATCAAAACTACTGCACATATAGTTGTTAGTGCACTGCATATTATTTGCTTTGTTAATCCCCCTGATTATGAAATATGATTTAAATGATACATATGAAAATGAAAAGCCCGAATATATTTATATTTATATATATGCTGTTTCATGTTTTTGTACAATTCCATTCTCTTACAGATTTTTTACATCTCTTTTTTCACACTCATGATTTTGTTGATGATGGACAGTGTACGAGATACATAGATCAAATATTTATCCGATGGATCTTCACGAATTCATTGCCCCATTTCTTATCCAATTGATAGCCGAGATGCTTTGTGGGATTAAAATTAGTGAACCCAGAGATCCTGACAATTCATTTGTGAAAAATATGAGAAAAAGCTTGTTCGATGGGTTTAAAGCTGATTGGACGTTTAACTATTTCCGTAAGATGATTTCTTCTTTAACATAATATTATTTAAGTACAAATTATGACAACATTGATATTTTTTCCCAATATAGAGGTGTTTCCATTTCTTCAAAAAATGCTGTCAGTTTTTGATATGTCCAATATACAGTTTCTTGTCGACCACATAAACAATATTTTAGATGAGAGAGAACGACTTAATATAAACTCTTCAGACGCAGTATCGACTCTTTTGGAACTAAGAAATAGGGTCAAAAGTGACCCTGATTTCAAGAGACTCGAGATACCTATGGAATCAGTTCATGCTCAAGGTTTTGAATTTTTTGCTGCTAGCTTTGGTGGGGTTACAACAACAGTCAAAGAGTTGTTCTACTTTCTTGTGACTAATCCTGAGGTATATGAAAAAGTAATGAAAGAAATTCAGGATGTAGAGAAAAAGCATGGAAAATTTACGTACGAAACAGTGGGGGAAATGGAATACCTCGAAGCCTGCATATCAGAAACTTTGAGGTTGTTTCCAGCTTTTGCTCGTCTTGAAAGAGAGTGTACCAAGGATTGGAGCTATAATGAAGAACTTAAATTGAAAAAGGGAATGTTTGTTATATTTCCAATGTTTGCCGTTCATCACAACCCAGAGTTGTTTCCAGAACCTAACAAATTTATGCCAGAACGATTTTTGCCAGAGAACAAGGACAAAGTGAAACGTTGCAGCTTTTTACCTTTTGGTCAAGGTATACAAAAACTTTTTAAAATTAACTTTTGTCGTTCAAGTTATTATTTTTGTGTTTCTGCAGGCCAAAGACAATGCATGGGACGAAGGCTGGCTTATCCAATTATGAAAATCTTTGCATCAAAGATACTGAGTGAATTTATGCTCGAGAAGCGAACTGACACTGAATGGGTAGAGTCCAAAGGCACTAATTTCTTTGTTACATTGGATCCAATTTATCTAGATTTTGTTAAGAGATCAAAGTAAGAGAAAATGGGAAAATGCTAACAATAAATGCAAAACGTATCAATGAAATGCATCTTTCTTCTCATGTTTGCCCCATCAAAATGACATCACGGGAGTTTTAACCTTTTTACTTTTTCATAAACTCAAGTCTTTTTAGCCCACTTGTAATTAAATCAGTCTTATCTTGTGCATGATCACTTTTTTTCTCATTACAAAATGAGTTGTTGCAATAAACTAGAAAAATTAGTAAAACTAAGAACAATTAAGGGACAATTTGTTAAACAAATAAGCCAAAGATGTTTGTCGCCGCCGGCATTGAGTTTCTCCACAGGAGGAGGACCACACCCCCTGATCCCTGATAGGGAAAAAATCGTAAGATCAGTGAGGCCGGGGGGAAAGCCCTGGAGGGATGCCGCGTCCCTCATTATCGCCACCCCCAACAAAGAAAACAAAAACAAGACGGATTTTCTAGTCATGAAAAGATCAAAGGGTATTTAAAATAATCTTAATAATAAGATTCTAATTAAGTGACCAAGTTTAATAATTATCTTAACTTCAGGTAGTACGTTCGCCCCGAATACTTTGTGCTTTCCTGGGGGCGTAATCTCCCCTGCAGACGAAGATACCAAATGGATTGACCATTTCAGGGAAACTACTTATTCATTCTTGAACGAAATAGAATTCATCCGACCCAATGTCCCCTCCCCACAAATTTATAGCAAGATGCCAACGACGGGGCTCAAAACACCACAAGATCTTGTCGAGCTACATAAAAATAAAGTACCTCCTCATGTCGCTCTTCGAATTGCAGCCGTTCGAGAAACATTTGAGGAAACAGGGATTCTTATCGTGAGGAAAAATGTTGTGGAAGAAGTAAATAAATTGGTTGGACGAGAGGGGTTTCTTGGCCTGGCTTATCCTGCAGGGACCCATGTTTTTAAAGACCCAGACGAAGTGGAATCTTGGCAGCAGAGAGTTAAAGAGGATCCATTTCAGTTTCTTGTATTATGTAGAGAAAATTTACTTCGCCCTGACTTGAACGCCATGGCTGAGTGGTCCGAGTGGCTAACCCCCAATTCATTTGGCGTTAGAAGATTTGATACCATTTTTTACATGGTGATTTTAAAGGAGGCTGTACCATTTTTATGTGACCCATTCGAGGTGGCTACCGTCCGAGTAAGTTTTAAAAACTATAAGAATAATAATTTGGTTTCAGAATGGAGGAATTAAAAATAAAATATTATTGTGAATATTGTGATTTCTAGTGGACAACTGCAGATAAGGTGCTTCAAGGGGCCAAAGACGGGAAGGCGAAATTAATCCCCCCTCAAATTTATGAGCTGGACAGACTTAAGGACTCTAGTGTTGAAAGGATTACCCAACTAATGAAAATAAGACTTAACTTAGGAGTAGAAAGATGGTGTCCGTGTTATATTAAAGCCAAAGATGGAATTACTTCAATTTTTCCTGGTAAGATATCAAAGATTTTTAATTCGGCTAATTCCTTACCAAATTCAAACAAAAAAAAATCATTTTTAGGTGACGATTTATATCCAGAAGAATATAAAATTGAAGAATTTGAAGAAATTCGAACTTCAGACAAAACACTTGAGGAATTGAAAAGTTCAACAAAAAATCATCATCGAATACACTTTAAATCTGAATATGAATTTGAATTGTTGATTAATATTTCCCCAAGATTAGGACAGGTGTATCCCAAATATTAATTGTTGTGATTTAATGAGTTTAGTTCAAAGCTTAGATAATATTTTTTGATGATTTTTTAACTAGTCTTGCTCACGATTACAGAGTACTATATATAGACTCACAAAAATGCAATACAGAAAATTTTGGACCACAGTTTAATAATATAAAATGCAATAATTATTGTAATTGTTGTTGTAATTTGTAAGTTTTTTTTGTTTTAAGTAAAAGACATTTTACTCGTATTGTATTTTCAACTAAAACTTTTTTTGCATTCACATTACAAAAGTCAGAGCAATATGATGGATTTAAACTTAAACCATCTCTTAAAATATCTTCAACAATAACAATATGACTTTGATGAGGAACTTTCGGCAGGTTATAATTAGCAAGTTCAAGTTGCACGCACCAATGCACACTACTTCAAATTCACTTGCTAAATTTAAGATTATCATCTTAGAATCAAACAATTCACTTTTGGTGAAATACATATATCCTTATCTATTTGGTTGAATGCTTATAAAATCAAAGATTTGCCAAGATAAGAAAGATCTGGCTGACATAATTCATACTTTCCCTTTCATATTGTTGTTCAATAGTTTTCACGAACGGAAGTTGGTGGCTTATTGTAATTTAACTATAGGTTTCCAACATTTATAGTGCCATTTAATTCTCTAGAGTTTACAAATGCCAAATTAAAAAAAATGAACCAGATAATTTTAAATTTAAGCCATGGTCTTGGACTCCAGTCTACAATTGGATACTTCCTTCCCATCTTCATTGGGGTCAGCAATGTGCTTCCTTCCCTCTTGAGTTTGTTTCAGTTTGCAGATAAAAGTGCAGAATTCAATAAAGAAAGCAAATTGCTACGTTTAGAGCCACTCCCACAAATATATGACTTCATAATTGGTAAATTATTATTCAAATTTGATTGTAAATAAATATTTTTATCATTTTAAATGATTTTTTAGTTGGGGCTGGGACTTCAGGCAGCGTTCTGGGCAAGAATTTTTATTCATAAATTATTAAATAATGCATATATAATAATTTACATGTACAATTTTAGCTCACAGATTATCAGAAAATTATAGCGTTTTGGTACTTGAGAGAGGGGGAAAGCCGAACCCAAGTTCCAGGACTGGAGTCTCAACTTATTCGAAGAAAAGAGACAGATTACATGTATTTAACTGTACCTCAAAACAAGTCATGCTTCTCAATGATAAACAGAGTAAATTGAATACTTATAGATAATGGATTAAACATTTTTAATCTTAAAAGTATTTGTTTAGCAAAGCCCTTGCCCCCGTGGTGCTTCCATTGGGGGAACTTCCACCATAAATTCCATGGTATATGCCCGAGGGCATCCTTACGACTTTGACGTCCTCTCATTTTGGCTCAAAGATAAAAGATGGTCATACCAAAATGTCTTATCATATTTCTTGAAATCTGAATCATATTGTTTCACTTGTGATCCAAAAGGAATGAACCCAACGCATCGTAAGACACAAAAGACAGTGTTGTTGTTGAAATCGCATAATATTATTAAACGATGTTGACTATTTGCAGCCGCCTTTCATGGTACTGAAGGGCCACTTCATCTTCAAAAGCCTCAAGGAAATGTGCATTTGGTCCAAGAGTTTATATCTGCGATGAATTGGGCAGGTGTTCCTAAAGCGGACTTAAACTCACCTTTCATTCGTGGCGTTGATACCGTAACGTACACCCAAAAAGATGGGAGAAGAATGACAACTAAAGATGCATTTTTAAAAGAAAGACCAAAGCTTAAAATTACCAAATACGCCAGAGTATTTAAAGTTCTTTTTGACGAAAACAAACGAGCCTATGGAGTCGAATACGAACAATTTGGAAATATATTAAGGGCAGGAGTCACAAAAGAAGTGATCTTGAGTGCAGGAATTTTTGACTCCCCGAAAATTCTCATGTTATCAGGAATAGGACAACAATTGGAACAGTTTGACATTCCAATAATTTCAGATTTGCCTGTGGGTCAAAGTTTACAAGATCATGTTGGGGTTTTACTAGGCCCATTTCTGATAAATAAGCCAAATTCTTTTATCCCTCAACGAGATTTGACTTTGGACTCTGTCGAAGAATTTTTAAAGAATGGGACAGGGATTTTGTCATTATCATTTGCCCATGCTGTTGCAGTTTTTCCTTCCAGCAAAGCAGAGCTACCCATGTACCCCGACATCCAAGTAGGGTTGAGCTCAATAGGAATAGACAGACAGACAGCTCCAACATTGGCCAGAATTTACAATATAAATGAAGAGATACTGCGAGAATTTTATGGCCCTCTGCTTCAACAAAGGGACATTGTTGACTCCTTCAATCTCATTGTAAATCAAGGACGCCCCAAATCAAGGGGCTGGCTGAAACTCAAATCTGCAGACTTTAGAGATGATCTTGAAATTGAACCAAATTACTTTTCAGACGAGTCGGATCTTGAAGCTTTAGTTGAAGGGCTCAAAATAGCTCTAGAAGTTGCTGAAAATGCCCCAAGCTTTCGAAAGCTGAAAACTGAATTGAGTCCATTCCCTTGGCCTAAATGCCTTGAACTTGGAGACGTGAGATCTGAGCCATATTTGAAATGTTTGGCACAACACATGACTTTAAGTCTCGGGCATTTTGTTGGAACCGCGAGAATGGGGGAAGTTTTGGACTCTGAATTTAGGGTCAAAGGGGTCAAGGGAATTAGGGTCATTGACAGTTCGTCAATTCCATTTATAACGACAATGAACACGATGGCTCCGACATTGCTCATGGCAGAAATGGGGGCAAGATTTATCCTAGAAGAATGGAACGAAACAGATCAAGAAATAAAGTTACCTCAAGGGACAGAAGATGATTATGAAGAAGTTGTAAATAATTATGATATAGCCAAATCGAATGAAAATAATAAAGATCCGCATGAAAATGCTTCTAGCAGTAAATCTAACTTGGTGATTAAAAATAGCCAAGATGATGAAGAAAAGCCTAAAACTGAAAAGTCTGCTACTTTAAATGAACACGGCCACGTTGACTGGCTGAGGACGATGCAAGAACATTCCTTTAAGCTATTTAGGAGAACTTCGGAATTAAAAAAGTAGTTTTAAAAAGTAGTTGGACAACACTTTAATAGTATTAAATTCAATAAATATTGTAGTTTTTTTTTGTTTTAACTAAAACTATTAAAAGACATTTTTCTCGTATTGTATTTTTTCACTAATTCATATTTAAACTTTATTTTCATTCACATTACAAAAGCCAGAGGAAGGGTTTAAATTTTAAAAAATAAACAATGTTTTTAAAAACATTAAGTAGTTGTAGACGTATTTCCAAATTGACGTGCATTTTTTAAAAAACTTTCAACTGGTTCAATAAATTCGCCATAAAGCATCCGGTTTATGTAATCATCTACTTGCTGTCCCATTGGGATGGCATCTTCTTCCTTTGCCAAATTTGAGGAGCCCGACTCTGATGGAAGAATAATCCGATTAACTTGCAAAACTAGCTCATCCAAAATTTTCATTTTTTCTTGAATACCTGATAGATCAAATGACGTAGAATCAAAGCCTGCAAAGCAAATGTCAAAACTATTCTATTTGAAGAACAAAATTAATAAATGCCAAATGCTTACCAGAATCCTGAGACTCATCAGGCGTCGTGATTTCTTCTACTGCTTCTTTATTTTCTATACTTTTAATCTTTTTTGGTCGTCCTCGTCGTCTCTTGGATGACTCTGTGGGAATAGTTATCGCTTCAGTCTTCTTTATTGTAGCTTTCTTTGGCTCTTTGATGACGCTTTCTGAATCGGATAAATCCATTTGCGCTTCAGTTTTCAACCATGTCCCGCTCGCTGCATCATACAAAGCCCGATTTTGGCTTTCCCGCTTTGGTCTTGTCGAATTTCTTTTCAAATTATTTTTGGCGACGGATTCTAATCGAACTTTCTTTCGTGGAGCCATTGTGATGTGTTACTTTTGTTAAATTTTTTAACACAGAAATCGAATTTAGTCTATTCTGCTCGAAGGTTAGTTTGCAAATGAACTGAAAAAGTTTCATAAACCGAAGCTTCTTTTAAAATCTAAAATTAAATTATCTTATCGTTTTATTTTTCTCAACAACCAATGAGAGGCAAGGACGCTCAAAAAAATATGTTTAGGGCGGAATTAGCAGGCGTGCTAGCATTACTTGCTGGCAATGCTGATAACATTGTTGAATTCTGTACCAAGGGAGCTTCGGAATTTTTGCTATAAAGCTCTGCTTGAAATTGGAGCATTATGACCTATGGGTATAGATATTCATATTTAAGTAACAACAATAGAAATGTTGCATTTACATTATTTTACCGCATAGGTCACTATTTGGCTGATGGTAGTTCCAATGTAATTATAATTGATCGTAAAAAACTTTGACCCGTTTACTCCAATGGATTTGCTGCACATTTCTTGGTGAGCAAAGTTGAGAAATTTAATTACAACAAAGTCATCTTCAGTTGTCGCATCGTCCAATAAAATGCTTGATTTTCTCTTTTTGGCTTGTAGCTCTCCAAGATAAGATAAGATCCACGTACTAAACGAGTGTGCCTTAATTTTAATAAAATTTAAATTGTCACATTTATTAACTAAAACAATTAATTTTTTAACACCTTCTCATTGGCTTCGGCAGCCAAGACCAAATAGATCCAACTTACGACAAGTTTATGCACAAGAAACATGAAATACTCAAATGAATTAAAAATTTCAAAAACACTCCATACAAAGGTCGGAACCATCCCGACCACATAAATTAGCACAACGTCCCCAAAAATACTGTTTAGATTATTAGTCATTTCCATAAACCTCGTGTAAACAGATACTATTGAATCCCCGATATTTCCTCCAGTTTTTCCTATTCTTTTAACGGCCCTCATGAATTTATACGCTCCGTAGTAAATGACGAGAGCCCCAATTAGGACAAGAGATTCCAGCAAGTGCTCGATGAGTCTGAACCAATTAATCAAAAGCAGGTAACAGATGCAGAAAATTGTCATTTGTGGGGTCAGTTCAAATGTGTCCTTATCACTGTTGCTGATTCTGAAATTGTACAATCCGATCCCCCCATAATATTTTAGACTTGCGGAAGGTTCTTTGTCTAATAAGTCGTTTTTTCCTTGCTCCCAGAGAAATTTCAATAAAGAATAAGCCACAATTAGGTATGAAGAAAACAGAAACTGCAACGGCAATTACAAATATTTAGTATGTTTTTATTTAGCTGGCATATTTTGATTTCAGAATTTCTTAATTACCAATCGTTTTGGCTTTTGAGCCTTTTCATCTGACTGATGACCATGAACTTTCCCTTGCTGGCAAAGATTTAGCAGTTTTTGAAATTTGGATTTTCCAAACCAAAATGTTTTAATCCAAAGGAGTACATAACCAACTAATATGAAGGCGTAAGAGTAAATGAAGGCTTTATGGGGCTGATTTCTCAGTCCACTTTCAAAGTAATATCGGAGATCAAGGACCGAATTTACAAGTATTAAAGAAACAATTAAAGAGCTGAGAATCTGTAAAAATTTTAAAATAAATATTTTCATTGTTTCGAAATTTGTCAAGATGAATTTATATTTACCTTTTGCACCAAATTTGTATGCACAAAATATATGCCATTTTCTTCCTTAAATTTAAACGGGATGATCAACAAACCATAGCTGATTTTCAAGTAATACGTCAGAAAATGTAACTCGTCAAAATGAAGCTCTACGACCGGCTCTGATTTTTTAAGAACGCTTTCAAAAAATTCTTTGCAATTTTTTAAAGTGGGATTGATTATCTTTTTATTTGGTTTTTCTTCTGGAATTGTTAATTTGTCGTATTCAAATATTTCAAAGGCGTTATACAAAGGCGGTGGGAGTTCTGGTGAAAGTTCCATTGTGACTGTTCTGGAGAAAATGAGTGAGAATGAGAAAGGACAAAGGACGGAGAAAGAACATCTGGTAGTTCTCAGTTTGTAAAATTACTTTGTTTTACGACATTTATATTAACCCTGCCTTAATCCATAAACAATAGCTATAAACCATAAGTTGTAATTGAGAATTCATCTTCTATATATATATAAAAGTTTCGTATTCGTCAATCAGAAACAGTTTCTTTCAGATGAAAACAGAAGTTATTATTGAGACGATAAAATTGGACATGTGTTAAAGTTTGCTTTGTCCGATACAATCCACTTAGTTAATTAAACAAATTTTCCTTCTTGTCCATGTGCCAGCGGCTTTAAATTGATATTCAATTCAGAACTGACCTTTACATTCTATCATTCGAATTAATTCAATCATATTATTATTTTTTCCAGCAACTCATTTTCATTGTATAGGTACTTATATACCTTCATACATTCAGTAAATCATCAAGTAACCTGCTTCACAGTTCCAAAATAATCATGACGCAAAATTAAAATGATGTGTAACTTTTTAATATGGACAATAAAATCTGTAGTATATAGGTATTATTTTGCATACTTGTTGTTGTAACCAGTTTCACCCAGACATCGCATAAAATGTACGTATTTGATTGATATTATGTTGCAATAATTCTATTTGAGAGTTATTTTCCTCTACTCTCTTTGTGCTACTATCATCCTTCTAGAAATAATTCTTGGCAAAAAATCTGACACTAAACGTTCATTTATGATAATGCAACAAATACCTGAAATTAACTCACATTCAAATGACATTCATTCACACTCTGGGAAAAACTTGGAAAAAATGAAAGGATGTCAATGGCTTGCAAAAGAAATTCTCTCGTGGAAAAAAATCCCTGCAGTTCTAAATTTAGAGTGACTCTTGATTCCAGGTGCATAATCACACCACAATTTGTTTTTCATAAAAAACTGAGTGAATTATTGTCGTGTTGTCTATGAGCGTCTTTGGATTGAGAGAACAAGAATATAATTTTTACATAAACTTCAAAACAATAAGTGGCATTGAGATAATCAAGTCATTCAGGTTTATTTTTTCGGACTGGACATGATAGGGCTTGGCTAAATTATGCTTTTAATATAAATAAAGTTCTTTATTATGCTGAGGACTTTGTTGGACTTTGATTCAGTTAGCAAGTTGATCAATAAAAATGAACAACTCGCAAATTTCTGACGATAAATCCAACACAAAAAGATGGGAGCTGGAAGAAGGACAAAACGTTTCTTCAACCCAAGAGAGCTCTTATCCTTTGTTTGTTGAGTTGGCGCAACTTGAAGGGGACGAGTGGCGCGAGGCAGCTAGGTAGTCAGTGGTAATCAATAAGGGTTCAACCATTAAAAAAAACATTTTTCATAATTAGATGGGTCAAATATGAGGAAGATATAGAGCCTGGTGGACAACGATGGTCCAAACCTTATTGTGGAGTAGTACAAGTGAGAACAATTACACAACTTGGACAAATTCTGGAAAATGCAGACTTTGATCTGGACCTTAACTGCGACAATGAGGAAAAAATGTGTCGAATTCTTGTCGACAAATGGGTTAATCAAGGTTCAATTTTGGGGATAGAACGCAACAGAGTTTTGCATACTTTACTCAGGCCGCATGTTCACTTGTATGAAAACTCTTCCAACCTCAGCATTCCGGGACTTTTTCGGAAAATGAAAAAGGAAGGGAAATCATATCAAGGACGAAGGGACAGCATTTTGTCGGTTGTATTCCAACCCCAAATTAAAGACGATGACAAAGTATGCATGCAGCTTGCAACTTTATTTATAGAAAATTGCTAATTTTTACATTTTTTTAGAAAAACAAACAATTTCTTCGCAAACTTCCAAAAAATTCCGAATGTGGAAATATTATGGTTGGATGTGTTTCAGGATTGTCCAAGCCGATTGCAGCATTTCTGAGATTAAGCAAATCTTCAATTTTGGGGAATTTTACAGAAGTTCCTGTTCCAACTAGATTTGTTTTCATATTCCTTGGACCTTTGGTTAGTTTTCAGAAATTTATACACTCTTAAATTTGATAATTACTGATAATAATAACATTTTAGGGGACAAATTGTTGGGAAATTGGACGTGCTCTGGGATGTCTGTTGACAGACCCAGAATTTAAAGCTTTAGCCTACAAAGCAGCTTCCAAAGAAGAAATTACTAATGGCATCAATGATTTCTTGAACAAAACTTCCATTTTGCCATCCGTTTGGGATTCTTCCATTCGACTAGAGCCTCCAGATAAATCTATTGGGGCTGCTGCTGAAGGAGAAAACGAAACAGAAGAAGACGACAGTCTTGAAAAAACGGGAATACCTTTTGGAGGATTGTTCAGAGACCTAAAACGTAAAATCCCATTTTACCCCTCGGATTTTAGAGACGCTTTATCCCTTCAAGTTTTGGCCACTTGGCTATTCCTCTACTTTGCCTGTCTCACACCAATGATAACTTTTGGGGCGTTGATGGGAGAGGTGACCCATGGGGGCATGGGGACGATCGAGACGATTGTTGCTGGATCCATTTGCGGAATTGTTTTTGCTCTTTTTAGTGGACAGCCGCTGTTAATTCTAGGAAGCACTGGCCCTGTCTTAATATTTGAAAAGATTCTCGTCAATTTCTCAGAGTATGTTCATTACAACATTACGAGAATTATGTTTGGCTATATAAGAACTCCTTTTAAACATGTTTCACAGGTCAAACGAGTTAAACTATTTAGAATTCAGACTCTGGGTGGGATTGTGGATTGCAGTAATACTAATGCTACTTGTGGCATCGGACGCAAGTTCATACGTTCGTTATATTACAAAATTTACTGAGGACAATTTCGCCACTTTAATTGCTTGCATATTCATGGTAGAGGTGAGTTGAGTGAATGAGCATTAGTTTAAAACAAACTTGAGTTAAGATCTGACCAATTACAGGCGGTTAAAAACGTACTATCCATCGCCGACGACCATTCTGGACAAGACTCGTTTTCTAATAATACAAATCAAGAAGAAATAGAAACTGATCAAGTTGTAAAAATGCTCATAAAGAAAAGCACATTTTTAATGTCACTTCTTCTTTTCTTTGGAACATTTACCGCATCCTATTTGCTCAAAGAATTTCGGCTCTCATCGTTCTTTCCAACTTGGGTCAGATATCTTATTTCGGATTTCGCCGTAATTCTTGCGATTCTCGTAATGACGATGACGGACTATTTTTCTGGAGTCCCAACTCCAAAACTTAATGTGCCTGAGAAATTTGCTCCCACTTCTGACTCTAGAGAATGGTTTATTGTGCCCTTGAGATATAATCCAATGTGGAGCATTTTTGCAGCGCTTATACCTGCGCTTTTTGCAACCATATTGATATTCATGGATCAGCAAATTACGGCCGTAATTGTATGTACTTAATTGATACAGTAATTGTATGTAAGTAGATTGATTGGTTGCCGTGCTTGTAGGTAAATAGAAAGAACCACAAGTTGCAGAAAGGATGCGGCTACCATCTCGATCTCTTTGTCCTCTCCATTTTAATCACAATTGGCTCACTCTTTGGTCTTCCATGGTTTGTTGCTGCTACAGTTGGTTTGTCCATTAAATACTACAAAAATAGCACCAATTGATAGCTATTATATTATAATTATTTTAGAAAGCTTGACGAATATTGGCTCTCTAAAACAAGAATCCGAATCCAACGCACCGGGAGAAAAACCAGAAAGTTTGGGAGTGAGAGAGCAAAGAGTCTCCAATCTTTTGGTATTCTCTACAGTTGGAATTTCTGTACTATTGACCCCTGTACTGAAGCATGTCCCAATGCCTGTGCTGTATGGCGTCTTTCTTTACATGGGCTTCAGCGCCCTGAGGAAAATGGAATTATTCCACAGAATTTTGCTGTTATTTATGCCCCTGAAATATCAGCCAGATTTTCCATTTTTGAGACAAGTGCCTTTATCAAAGGTTCATTTGTTTACACTCATTCAGGTTTTGTGTCTTGGCATATTATGGGCCATCAAGAGTATCAAGTCAGTGGCCATACTATTTCCTTTAATGGTAAGTATGATGCTTTATGAATGGATGCATGGTTCCAGTTTAATTTATATATTTAAATTTTTGCATAGCTTTTGGTGATGATGATTATCAGAAAACTGTTGGACTTTGTTTTCACGCAGCAAGAACTTATTGCTCTAGATGATCCCTTGCCTGGAAGCAAGAAAAGTGAACAAGTGGAAATTTCTAAATTGTAAATATTTACCAACGCAAATAGTTTTGATTGTTACAATTGCTTTTTTTACTTACAATAAATCAACAATTCTATTACGTATTGTGATTTGAAAAAATGCAAGTCATCCTTTATTATTTAATTCGATAAATTAGTTTGTTTTTATTTACGTTAAAAATAAATTATACTCTATTATATACAGAATTATAATACACAAGTGCTCTTCGAATATATAATTTTGCTCTAAACCTTACACTCTGGGGTAGTGGAAGTAATTTGGGTGATTGAAATGATGTCCATGTTCATGAGGATTGTGATGTGCTGGGATTTGGTGATGAGGTGGAACATAAACTGGGATCTGGTGATTTTCCTGTTCGTGGTGATGTGTTTGTCTGGGCTGCCTTGGATTGGGTTTGATTCCCCCCAACGCCCCAGGATGGTTTTGTTGAGTGTGACCAGGTCGCCCATAGCCAAAGTTTGGATGCGTCTTTGTCCCTTGTCGGTATCCATAATAGCCGCCATGTTTGTCAGAAGAATGTTGAGGGCTTCTCTTAATTCTGATAATGTAAACAGGGTTTGAAGCTTCATAAGCCAAGTCATCTACATATAAGATTTGAAAAGTTAGATTATAGTATCGTTTTGTTTGCACAGTTTCTCGTACTTACCAACTGAATTCATGTGTTCCATTATCGAAGTATCAATAATATTGTTTTCCCTTTGATCTTCTTTAGACTCATCACTGTCTGGTCGTTGTGGGTCAGGAAGTTCTATTTCAGGTCTATCCACTGAATTTGTTGGGGAACTCATTGCACTCTGCTCTTTTTGTATGACCATCGACAGGGATGCAGGGACAATGAGAATGAGGCACAGTACGGAAAATGAACCCATTTTGTTATGAAATCTGGAATACGCTTTATATACGCTTTTGTTACTTTGTCTTTACTTTGACACTGTTTGAAAGGAAGTGATACAGAATCTCACGCATCTCACGCCTTTTATAGCCAAAATATTGGATTGTTGTTGTTGTCTGAAGTAAACTGTTTACAAAAACTTGGCCAAGCATGCATCCCTTCAAATTGATGCGTCATCACCAAAATCTGTCAACAATTTAAAATAACAAGATGACAGTCCAATTGTTGATGTGTGCGTAAACAACAATCAGAGGAAACTTGTTTTGCATTTTGAGAGATAAATGACATTGAACACGTAGACAAGAAATATATTCGCGAAGAATGATGCAAGTTGATGCAACAATCATACGCACGTCATTGTTGAATTTCTCTAATATTGCTGCATAAAATCATAGTATCGTTCCTTGGCCTAAACGTTTCAGCTTAATATTTATTTAAACGATTTTTATCCTCTATCTTCGAAATCTTCTTCACTTTTTATTTTTTTTTCTTTGCTTCAGTTTCAGGCTCAAATGCTTGCTTGACTTCGAGGGCCGCTTCAACTGGACTCGGTCCGTATCATTTCGGAAAAATTACCAAAATAATTTATGCGTTTCCGCCTTTTTTAATTAGCATTACGAAAGCGTCCCATTGAACTATTGCAGATTAACACAAAATTCAGTTTGTGGATAATAAAATCAATAAGCTGCATGTTCATTCACTTTATTCTTTGAAATTATTACACACAAAAGCAAGACAAAACGGAATAAAATATATACTGACTCCAAAAGAAATAGCTTTCTCAGATATAAGATTATTAGAATATGAATCACTGTTTATGTACAATATATACAAATTCCAATATCAAAAGATCAAATGTCAAGTCCAAACTATATATAAAAGATAAGATTCAACATTTCACTCGGATTTGTTTGCTTAAATTCTTTTTAGCAAAATACTTATTTGCAAAATGAATTCCGTGACGCTAAGAGGCAGTTACGACAACTCCTCCCTAATTTTAAAGGGGGTCATGGGAGGGACTTCTACAAATTTTCGAGAGTTCCCTTTTCAAGTTGGACTTTCTTACGACTCCCAATATATTTGCGGGGGCTCAATTATCTCGACGCTTTTTGTGCTCACAGGTGAAGTCAATTGCCATTTATGAATTCCAATAATTAATAAAATCCTGATTTTTAAAGCTGCTCATTGCACCCATGGGCTTTTAACCTCAAAGTTTAAGGTCACTGCCGGAGACCACAATCGACGTATGGAAGAGGGAACGGAGCAAGTGAGAGAAGTTTCTCATATCTATGTCCACGACAAATATAAAAGGTCGACGCTAGAAAATGACATTGCGTTAATGGTCCTCAGTCTTCCGTTGGAATTTAACAAGAATGTGGGAAAAATTCAGTTTTTACGAGACGCGTCAGCTTTGTCAGGGACTGTTACCGTTTCTGGGTGGGGCCAACTAAAAGAAGGGGGCTCATCTCATCATATTTTACAAAAAGCAGATGTCCCAATTGTCCCCTCATCTAAATGTAAAGAAATATTTCACAAGAATAATTTGGCAATACCGATGGACGACGACGTACTTTGCGCCGGAAGCGAAGGAAAAGATGCATGCAGAGGTACTGCTATTGTTTTTGCAACATTGTTTGAATAATTTTGTAGGAGATAGTGGAGGCCCATTGAGCGCTCGAAAATCGGATGGAGAAGAACACATTTTAGCCGGTATAGTTAGTTGGGGACTGCCGTGTCAAAACTCTTCCAGCAACTTGCCTGGCGTTTACGTTAATGTTTCGAAATATTCAAAGTGGATCGAGACAACTATGATGAAATATGGGTAAAAAAAATCAAGTAATACTGATAAATATTACAAAAATATTAATTTCAGACGAGAATCTGGTCGATGCAAGCCGTCTGAATTTTATTGTCCAACTGACAACGTCTGCATTTATAATATGTGGGTTTGTGACCTTGACAAAGATTGCTCTAATGGAGGTAAGCAAATACTATATGATTTATATGAAATATTCAGTAAATGTTGTGACTATCTATTTTTTACAAGAGGACGAGTACGAGTCTCTTTGCAGCCTCCCATGTCCACCCAATCAATTCAAATGCAAGGGTGGAAAATGCATAGACAATGCGTATGTATGCGATGGCAGAAGGGACTGTCCTGAAGATGGTGAAGACGAAAATGCTTGCGTGAGAGGTTGTAAAGTTGGAGCAGTAATGTGTCCGGGTTCTGAAAAAAAGTGCATCTCTGAAACATCATTATGTGATGGGGTTTGTTTATTTTCATAATTTATATTGCAAATATTTGTAAATTTGTATTTTTAGAACCACGACTGCGAAGACGGTTTTGATGAGAAGGTAACGCTTGAATTAAACAAGAGACATTATTATTATATTTTTAAATCCTTAGTCGTGCACTTCCTGTCACGGGAGAGGATTCCATTGTCCAAAAGATAACAAATGCATTCCTTGGCAGTGGAAATGCGACTCCGAAGTCGATTGTTTATTAGGAGGAGAAGACGAGCAAAAGTGCGGACTTTGCTTGTTCGGACTTTGTCTCAATAAATGGTTCTGAATCGATTTAGCTACCCTTAAAAATAAGTCAAAAGAACGAAAATAGTTGAATCCGCAATATTTCTCATGTATGTTGAAAAAGTAGAAATTTTAAAGTAGTAAATGGAAGAGTATTGAATTTTCATTGGCCAAAGTGAATCCGAAATTGCTTTGATTAATTTTCTATTGTAACCTTTCCTCAATTTTTTGACATTTTCTTTAAAAACTTTGGACACTTCATAAACGTCTGCACAAGATCGGAAGGCTACTTTTTCAAAGAGTGCGATTGCGACAACGGCCCAGCAAAATATGAGGAGAGGCAGCGGATGGAAATTTTTGTAATATTTGATTATCAGCGTGTTTAAAACAATGTTGACGATTTGAAAAGAGTTTATGGCAGTCGGCATAATCAATGTTGACCATGAAGAGATTACTTTGCGGTTGATAATTTGCAAAATGTGATAAACTTTCAAACTTTCCTTTAACTGCAGGTTTTCTTTTCTAAAATAAACAAAGTTGGTTTGATTGATTTTTTTTAGAAAACTATAATAATAATTATTTACATGATGTAGCGACTCCAAAATTTGGTAATGGCAGTAACAGTTATCAGAAACCCAGACCAACAAGCCGTGCAAACAATGGCCATGTAGCTCAAAAGTAGTTCATTAAAGCATTGAAACAAAATGAAAGCTCCAGAGTCCCTTAAAATAGGATTTAGATGTGATCCCCAATATCGAATGCTCGTTTTATCCCCGATAAATTCCCCCAACGGTCCAAATGGTTGAACATGGATCAAAATGCAAAGAAATGTGAAAGCTGTTGCCGAAATGTCTTCAACTCGCTTAAACTCATCTTTGAGAAAGTCCTCTTTAAACGCAATAAAAATTAGAGCATATACATTTATGATTTATAATTTTATTTGTTACTTTTAAGTTTGCGATGCAATTTCATAGCGTCATTGTAAATTGAAGTTGTAAGCTCTAATTGAGTCCAACAGGCAAACGTTAGCAAGTTACAAGCACCACGAGAAATGTAGTGAGCGATGAATTTAAGCGTTTTTTCCATTCCCAAGTTTGAAAAGTTTGTAGTGCAGAGTGTGAAGGTGAGATAAATGTTGTCCAGCGTGTACCAAATTGTAGTAATGCCGTAAATAAATCTCCGCGACTTTGAAGATATTTGGCTTAGACTTCCATTTTCTGGAGATACGTGCACGAGAAACAGCCACAAAAATTCACCAAATCGATAGAATTGACTAACCCAAAACTCCCAATAGGCTGGAAATAAAAATGGTTTTTCTAAATTGATTTGGGAATGAGAATCTTGTTTTATAAATTTCACAATTGACTGTATTTTAATTGAAATATGTGCCATTTTGGATTTGAATAGATTTGAATAGCAAAATATTTTGACATTTAGCATAATAGACCGGACAAAGTTTTTAACTGGAATCGACAGAATAACTCATATTGAAAAACTTGGCTCAAGTAAAGTTGATATGAAAGGTCGGGTTTATCGTTCAATCGGATAATTTGATTACTTTGAAGTATCTGTTCAATCAAGAAAAATAAACTTTTGAAGGTAGAATAAATTAAATTTTCACAATCGATTAAACAAAGTCTAAATGTTGAAAGTAGCCAATGTATACAGGAATATTTATTTTTCTCTTTTTTTATAGAACATTCAATTACACTACGCCAATTAATCCGCAATTAATTAAACATTAACCCTTCTCCTCTTATCCAAAATTTCAATTGACCTAAATAGCTAACTTAGGAAATGTTTCCATCATATCTAACTTTATACTCATTAACAAGCGTTCTAATTTCCATGAAATGTTTCCTCAGAGGAATTCCCAGCTTCCCAACTCCCTCACTTCCTGTCCACTTTTGCTGCCAAAATCGCTCAACAAGAGACAAAGTTTCTTCGACGCATGGAATTGAAGTCTCATATTCTTCACCGCGGACCGTTTTCTCAAAGCAAATCTCGGGAACGTTGAGGTTATTTTTGGTCCGAAACGCCGGTTTATCTTTGAGTACTTTTTGAAGGGGTGCAGTCCACTCCTTTCCCAAATCTTCGGGATTCTGATGAATTCCAACGCACCAAAGTCGAAAATCTTGAAAGCTTGAGACAAAATCGAATTTCTTTAGCTCGTTAAAGACACAAGTTTTGGATGCTATAAAATTCTGTTTTTCTAGCTCCTGTCTTGTCAACTTGTTTTTAAAAATGTAGACGTTCGTAAAGCCCACCAACTCGGCAAGAACGTTGACTATTTTTGAATCATTGTGAGTGAATGTGTCTTTGAAGACGTAGACAATTCCTTTGACGCTGTGGCAGAGCTCAATTGCAGAAAGCACAATGCAAGCATTTCTTCCTTCCAGTGTTTTGAATGAGACCAAGTCCTGACAATCATTGGGACTAAACAGACTTCGTGTTTCCATAATTGTGTAATTTGTCCCGTCTTCTGGGTCACGAACTTGTTCAACAAGAAGTTCGTTACTTTGATCTGACAGTGGAAAACGGACAGGGGAGTCAAAACTGCGAAACATTTGATTGCACAAATAACTTTTCCCAACAGAATCATTTCCAATAAAAATTATTGCATTTGGAAAAGGAAGTAAGGGAACCACTTGTGGTGGATGGGTTTTCGTCATTTTTCTCGTTGGAACTTGCTGTTGGTTTGTATGGATTTGCTCAGTGGCAACTTGTGCCAACATGTCCAAGTTCAAACCTTTTGGAAGGCTGATTTGCAGTTTTTCATTCATTTTCAAGTCATTGTCCATTTGAAATGTCTCCTTTTCTTGGTCATCTGCCGTCTGCTTTGCTTCCTCTTTGCTCAAGTTATGAGTTGTTTTTAAATGCCGCAAATAATTATCCTTTCTTCGGAATCCTCTTTTACAGCCTCTTTTGCACTTGAAATGAATTTCCGTTTCATGTGTGACTTTGTGTCTTTTCAAATCCTTTTGGCTGTAAAAGTCCTTTCCACAATTTTCAAAAGTGCACAGAAATGGACGCACGCCGTCGTGAATCTTTTTGTGTTCTGAAATTAAAATGGAAATTAAATATTAAAGTTAAATATTACTGTCTTTTACTTTAAATTACCCTTCAAAGCCCATTCCAAATTAAATGCACTTGGACACTTGTCACATTTCCACTTCCGAGTTCCAAAGTGAATTAAATTGTGTCTTTTCAAATCTTGCAAGGATTTGAAACGTTTCCCGCAATTTGCATATTCGCAGCTGAAGTTTCGGAAGCCGTTTCCAATATGAATCCAACGGTGATATTTTAAAGGGGAACTCCCACTGAACTCGCGGCCGCAATCTTCACATACATATTTCAAATGTGACCTTAAATGGCTCGTTAATTTAGATTTCGTGGGTAAAATTTTGCCACAATGCGGGCAATGAAGTGTTGACGAGTCTTCTTCAGTTTTTGGTTCAAGTCCGATTTCATTTGATGGTTGAACTTCAGAACTTGAGGGCGTGTAAGACATGTCCACCACCGGCCAATGACTACTTCCTTCTTGAACTTCCTGAAAATTGACCAATTAAAAAAAAACATATATCACGAATTTACTTTTTAGCTTACCATTTCGCGATTTAAAGAGGACTTGGATTTAAGGAGGATAAATAGTGTATAACTGAAAGAGAAAAGAAATTGCAAAAAATCAAACAACGTTTCATGTATTTAAATACCTCTGCAGTGCTGACGTTGACCGTTCGACTCTTTTCTATTTAGGAATAATTAGGAAATCAAACCAAACTCTATTTTGCCATTTTACCCTAAAAACAGAGTTAATGACATTAATTTCCTCAGATGATTAAATTGAGATGGTGAAATGTATTTTACCGAGAAATTGATAATTTTGATGGACTTCGAGTTGAAAGTTTCAGGTGTATTTTAAATTAAATTTTTTAATTCTGATGCTAGAGTGGTGAGAAGTGAGGAGAGTGAGACTCAATGAGGACAATGAGGAGTGAGATGTTGCGAGAAAAAGAAGCAACGATGAACCAAAACTCATTCAAAATCCTTTATTCATAGAATATACAGAGACAACGTCTAATTTGGCACAAATACTTCATAATCAGCGACAGTAAAATTATAAGATGGAGTCAACATTATAGAATTGTTCTCCTCGTTCTTTTGTCCCTTTGGCGGAGAGGGAATTGATTGATGAGAGGAATTTGTACTGTTCAATTCATAGGAATGAGGAAGATTGCTGTAAGATTCAGCGTTGCTCCCACAAAATGAGGAAATGTAGAGATCAGCTCCAGCTCCGAAAATTGGTCCTGAATTTGCGTCATGACCCACGGCAAAGTTTCTTTTAGTAACTGGAAATTGTACTGGCTGCATCCCAGTCGAAGGGTTCAGTGCAAAAAGGAAAGATTTTGAAGAAGTCAAAAACTTTGGCGTCTTTGTACTATTCCATGGAACGTCGGTGAAGCCACCGCAGACCCACTTTGTCTGGAATTGAATGAAATTAATAAGGAAATAATAGTTATTGAGCTATTTAACTCACATTTCTAAGCAGTACGACGACATAGGTAAAAGGAATCCCATCAACTCTCGAATGGAAATCTTCAGCTCCAAATCCATGTTTTGATGCTCGATAGATACATTTCCAATTCGTATTTGCATTTGCAGTTGGATTTACTGTGATATACCACTCTTGGAGTTTTTTCCCCAAACCAATTCTCTCGTTATTGATTATTAGTGAAGAATGGAATAGTTTTTGAGCATTTCTTGGTCTCAGTCTTGGGTCAGATCCTTCCGCAGGTTCAAAAGAAGAGAGAGCTGCAAATCGATACCTTTCTAGGGATAAAGCCATTGGCACACAGCCCGTGGGCTCAACCTTAAATTTAAAAAAATATTAAAGAGTTTCAATAGTTTAATAATTGGTCTAAATTATATTACCTCTTCAGCAAAAACGCGAGAGTCAATTAAAAGCAATTTGACATGAGATATTACAGGCGTCAGATATTGAGAAACTTTGACCCTTTCCTCTTCCGTCCAATTCGTGACATGAGAGTCTATTCCTGCCTTGTGCTGCGACCAATTTAGGACGCAACGCCAAACTTCTTCCTCTTCTAAGCAGAGCTGGAAACATTTGCATTTTAAATGAGTATCACACAAATTATAAAATATTAATTATTACATGTTCCGATTGCAAAACACTTTTGATTGTCTCGATGGGCAGGGAAAGAAATATCATATTTTTCTTCAACGCCGAAGGATTGTGCTCGCTCAAAAATGTGATGCATGTGTCAATCATTCGCTGCACTTTTGGCTTGATCTCCTCACTCATTATTGAAGACATTGACAATTTTTGGATTGCAGATCGAACTGTAGCCTCTGATTCTTTGTTTCCATTTGTTTCTTGGGATTTTAGGGACTCCACGCCTTCTTTTAGGATTTGTAAAGCGGAATTATGATCCAGATTTGATAAAATAATGTCTTCGCATCCCGTTGACAAATCTTCCATCCCAAACTCCAGACTGAGCAGATAGACATTGTAAAGGCAGAGAGAATTTTCGGCTTTTAGCTAAAGATTTTTTTTAAATAATGTAAATTTTTCCCATCTAATTTTTATAAATTGACAAACCTTTCCCGTATAAATGTAAGTTAGGAACAAATTGAAAATTTCCTCTGAAACGTGATTGTACGTCAAGTTTCCCTTGAAGTTTTTACATCTGAAAAATTGGAATTATTTTGTGGATATTTTTCAGGCTTATCTTTTTTTTTACCTCGTTTTGATTATGAGGGAGTGCGCTTTTATAAATTTTCCGTCTTTTAGAGTGAATTTCAAATCACCAGTTTTACTCCCTTCGTGTTGCAATGCTTTCAAATCTTTTAGTAATAATTGCAGGCCTTTAGAATCGGTGAACAGTCGGTCACGGTCACCAACTGAACTTCCCATTTTTGCTATTTTCTGTAAATCAAATGACAAGTGAGCAAGTGGCTACCTGTCACTATATGTACCTGGAGTAGCTCTATTGTTGGTAACAATGCAATACATATATAAGGATGCTTCAAAGATTTTGTATGGCATTTATTGGTAGCTTCTTCAAAGAAGTAAGTAGTAGCTAAAAGGGCCTTGAGTAAAAATTCAGTTTCTTGGAATGAACAAAGCTGTATTGTTTACAAGTTTTTAAAACTATAATCAAATTTCCAACCCCCTTGAGAAACTTTAATAAATAATCTTTGCTACTGTACTGTGCCTGTGCAAATTTTGAATGCAAATATCAGGCAATAAACTGTATTAAAACTTATTGATGTTTTTTTTGGTATATAAACATGTTTGGTTATTTTTGTTTTGTCCTCAAATGCTGTATCATGGAAAAATAAATTATGATAATTGTGCAAAGTTAAACGAGACTTAATTCTATCTATTGTACAATAGTCGTCATTGTTGGCAAAGGAGATCCATTCATGTTTCTTATCTGACTGAGAAAATCTGCCAAAGTAATTTACACCTCCACAAGACCTCGCCCTTTTCTTCAAAGTCAAACTATCAAACCAATTTTTAAATGCTTCTTAAATCATTCACATTCTAACAACTTTCAACACATCTTTTAAAGCATCGTTATTGCCATTTCATAAGCATTACAAACAATATTTCTAATTCCTATTTCAACTTTTATTATGTAACAGAAAAACTTGTTTCTTCAAATCTTTGCAGATTTTGCACATCCTTCAACCCGGACCGAATCCATAAAAAGTTGTATATTATCATGAACTGGTTGACTTCAATTTGACTTTGACTCTTGGCACATTTTTTATGTAAACTAGAATCAAGTACCTGGATTAACTTATTCAATAATACCTAATTTTCTCTCACGCTGCTCTTCTTCAACAAAGAATGTTCCAGTCCATTGGAAGTTCTTGATCAAACTACAGACTCTCAAAATGCTTCTCAAATTAATTTGCATTGCAGCCCTTGCTGCTCTTGTTTCCTGTCAAATTGATGAAATTGAGACAACTCAAGAAAACGCTCAAGAAGAAAATTTAAAAGTGAAGGAGATTTTCGAAACTTGCAAGAAGCCATTTGTCACGGAAAATTATGATCCAGCTTGGGTAAATATTTAATCAGGGGTAATCTAAGATTGCTGATTGAGATTCTTTTAATAGGAGAAAAATTTGGGTCTCAATGAGAATTCCACATTTTACATTCCACTGGTTTCCAAATCTTATTTGTATCGAGCCACCCAACAACTTTACTCGGCAGTGGAATTCGATAAAATCAAAGAAAGCCAACTAACCAACTCTTGTTTGAGAATGAGTAAAAGTCTCAAAGAGAATGTGATGGTATGGACTACATTTGGCTACAAGGAGAGGAATTATACAACTTTGCTCAGCCCAATGTTCAATGTCCCAAAAACTTTCCAGATTTTGCAAAATTTGTATAGTCCTGGTAAAAATAATACTTTTTTTAACGATCCTCCTAATTTCCTAACTTCTCCGTATACATGTAGTCTCATTTCCCGGAGGACGCGTGGCCATTTCGCTGTCTGACAACAAAGCATTCACCGTTTGGGTTTTCTGCCACGACGACGGATTTGGTTCATTTTTGGTCACATCTCAAGAACGGACTCTTCCCTCGGAGACTCTACAAATTGCTAAAGAACATTTGAAAGCTCTGGGATTCAAAGAGGAACTTTTCACTGAGCTAAATTCAGACTTGGACTGTGACAACTACGAAATTGAAGATGTTCCAGTGGCAAAAAATATTACTTTGAGCCCACTTATCTTTAATTTTCTCCCACCACCACCACTCGCTTTCAGAAACGGGCTTGGAAATGGATTGTTTCCTTTCAAGAAATAAGCATATATGCAATTTCAATTCTTAAATAAAAATATGCAAGCAATGACAAAAACTTAAGTTAAAAGTAGTACTTCTTTTATGACTATTCAAATTCTACGCACACATTTTTAAAACCAATTAAAATTCTCACAAACAAAAAAAATGCAACGGTTGCAAGCATTCAATATCATAGTTATCTTTACTATTTAAATTAAAATATTCACCCAAAATAGTCTAAGCCTTAAAAAGAGATTTTTTGCCTATGGGCTTCTGAACCTGAATTGGCCTGGAAGGAGTAATAAATATCTATCTCTAGAATATATCTTTATGTCTCTAAAACTGTTTTATCCACTTAGCCGATTATTAAAGTCACGTTCGTTTTTTCCGGCTCGGGATTTAATAATAATTTAATAAAAAGGGATTATACGCAACCCGTGTCAAAATAGAAAATTATTGCAAAATTTCATTCAAAGAGTGAATTACGAGCACACGAATCACTGTGAATTAATGACAGGCTTTTAGCGAAATTGACATTTTTAATTTCTCTCTCCTCACATTATAATGATGTGCGAAGAGGGAGAAATTTCTCTCCATTCTGCAATAAATTGAAAATATAACGCAAACAAAACTCGCGTGATTGCTAAAGTCGTTAAACCTATCGAGTAAACGCATATAAATTATCAAAGTCACAAACAAGGGAGATATGGACAAACTCATCAGAGCCTTAATTTTAATTCTAACTTTTCATCATATTTCTGGAAATATCTCGAAATTCATTATTCGAATTACACAAGACTTTCCAGAATGTTCACTATTCTTTTTTAAAAACACTCCATATTTCTACCCAAATCTACATCCAGAAATTGTCCAAAAAACAAATTTGATTTCCTACAATTTCATACTGAACGAAACTTTTAAAAACTTTCAAATATCAATAAAACACTCTTCAAATTGCAAGCTAATTTTAACGCTTTCTCCACATGATGCATTTTTTGAAAAATTCAAAATTTTTACTCCAGTTTTTAAGCCAATATTGCACAAAGAACGAGATCATTTCATTTTCATCACAAAAATATACCAAATAAACAAAATACTTTTGTCCAAAGTTTTCCCAGGGAAAGTAAAGTACAAAATTGCGGTAGCCGAAGTTGAAGGATTTCAATTAATCGTCCGCAGCGTCTGCTTTTTTTGCAAAAATGGAGAACCCCAAATTGTTCAGCATAAGATGGGTGGAAACTATTTTCCAGACTATGTGAAAGATTTGAATGGAAAAGTTTTGAAAATTTCCTTCCCTGCTATTCTCTCTCGAATTGAAATTAACGAGGAACTGACGCTGAACAATGGAAAGAGAGGAATGTGGAAAAATTTGTTTCACGATTATTTGATGGTAACTATTAAACTATTATAATCTTTGAGAGGAAACTTTAGTCAACTTCATAATTTCAGGTAAAATTCAACTTCAGCTACCAAATGTTTCTCTCAAGCGGAGGTGGGACCGGAACACTTTTAAATAATGGGACTTGGATTGGAACCGTAGGTGACGTGGCTAGCGAGTTTGCAGACCTAGGAATTGTCACCACGAAATCGCATACGAGAGGTAACTTAAATTTAAATCAAAACTGTAAAACCCTACTAACCCAACCCAAATTTCAGTCCAGCAAACTTCTTTTACCAATTCTTTTTTCGATATCTCTTATTTAAATTTCATAACAAGACAAGGAGAGCAAATTTACAGCCCACTTGTATTGCTTTGGTCTTTCGACTTTCCAATGTGGGTCTGCATTTTTGCCTCCACTCTCTTTGCCTTCTTCATGTTTTTCGCGCTAACAAAGGGAATGGTGATGTTGGGGTTAAATTCTGCTCGAAATATGGGTTATGCTCGAAGAGGCAAGAAAAGTCGGTTGGAGTGGGGACTGAAGCATCAAATCTTTTTTGTTACCACCTCTTATTTGGACCAAGACTCGTTGTTGCCCAGTTTTGGTCCTCTGCGATGTTTTGTGGCATTTTGGCTGTGCTTCTGCTTGATCATTACCACGGTTTATAGGTGAGATAATTTTCAAGAAATCAAAAAAAAACACTGTGTAAATGTAATTTTCCAGGTCAAAAATGGTCTCTCTCCTCGCTTTCCCGCGAATTGAGAAAATTCCTCAAACTTACAGTCAATTGGTCAACTCTGACTACCAGCTTGGATTCATTCGACATGGTGACTCGGCCTACAACGCAATAAAAGCATCCAACGACAAAGTCTATAAAAAACTTTTCCAGAAAATGCATGTAATCTCTAATAGCGGCTTGGAATGCATGCAAAAAGTTCTGACAACAAAATACGGATGCATAGCCTATTCAGTGTCCACAATTTACTTGAAAGCGCGAAATTTGAGTGATGCCGACACCAGAAAAATGGTTTTTGGTCCCGAAACGACTTATAAAAGTTTCATGGGCCTTGTGATGCAGGGTGGGTCCATTTATCTGGAGAACTTTGATCGCTATCTCCGTTGGACACGTCCATTGCATCTTGCGGACATCTGGGAGAAACTGGACATGTATTATGTCCGATTGCAAAAACAACAATATTGGAGAGACACGGGGCAATTTGAAAAGTTTTATGATCTTGACAAAGGTCATGATGATATTTTGGGATTGAAGAATATTTCAGGGGCGTTTTACCTTCTGGTCATTTGTCTGGGGACAAGTTTCGTTGTTTTTGGAGTTGAAGTGGTTTTTAGTTTGTATTTGAGGGATTTTTTTATCATGATTGTTAACGAAGAAAAGTAAACAGCGTTAAATTATGTGCTTCAATGAATTGCAAATATTGCAATACACGACTATATAATAATATCACTCTGTATAATCTCTCTGTAATTTGTCTACTGTCCACTAATACCAACATAATAAACTTAATTCCATAGCCAGTGGCCTTCAATCTCTGTCAATCTCGGCTCCCAAATTTGAATAAAATTACTGTTGAAACCTTTATAAAAACAATTAGGTATCTCTTTAATTTTTTTACAATGGGACTCTTATCAAAAGACATTGTGCCGGAAGCCTGTTCTTTCTTCTCCAGGGTATGCCCCAATTAAACAAAAAAAAAATTAATAGTCTCTTATAGTTCTGCGAAATAATGGCCCTCTGCTGCGTCCTCATGCCCAAAACTGATTCGCTAACAACTTCCGAGTTGATTTTCGTCCTCTCTTCTTGCGTCGTATTCTTTTTAAACTGCTTCGAGTTCAACGGGACACCGAGAGAGGTTATTTTTTTAATAGCAAAACAATTGGACCGATTAAAAACTTGTCCTATATGTAGAATGCAATTATTCAACTCGTCGCCCTCTCCATCGCAGTTTTGTCCGCACTACTTTTGATGTGGATGAACGCAGACGACACAAATTACTACGGGAAATATTACGCAGCGGTAATATTATATTATAGCAGGGGAATTAATAACAAAAGCCTTTGTTATTTTAGGTGCTGAGTGGCATAAGTGGAGTTAATTGTCTCATTTCCACCACAAGTTTCTATATTATATAAACATTGGATAATTTTGTTATATTTTTGATTTATTAAATGTTCTCAACTTGAGAATCTCAATAAGCAATTTGTTAAAAAAAAGACTTTCATATTTTTTTAGGTGTTAAATTAACCAATAAATTATTACAATAATTTAATTTATTTCAGTCAAAAAATCAGTCTAAGAAAACCTAATAAACGCCCCAAAAAACTCCTGAACAGCCCCCCAAAAATTAACCATATTATTCCGAACTAAACCAATCATTGGACTTAGCAAACTTAAAACAGTTTCATATTTCCCTGCCGCAATAATTGACCCCAACGACCTTCTAATTGCCGGAGCTTTGTAAAATTTAACTTTCCTTCCATTCAACGGCTGCGTTGGTCGATAGTTCATAAACAACATGTTTTCAAAATCAAGTAGTCGTTGAAATGTCATCAACTGTTCCATTGAAATGGATACTGGGTGCAGAAAAACGCTCCATTCCACTTGTTCCGTGCAAGGGGGGGCTACAACATATCAAAAATTGAATCAGCATTCAGCTTAGCATTTGGCCATGCTAGAGACCACATTTACAAAATTCTAATAATTGAGAATACTTGTAAGACTTCCTGAATATCTCGCAAAGTGGGATTTTTTAGGCAGCAGCTCGTTTACATTTATATTTCGCATGTAGTCCATGAAATCGTCTTTTTCCTCTGTATTTTCAGGGAGACTAGCCACATCAATAATGGACTGCAAAGCTTTGTTGGCCTTTCCTAACTAAAGGATCGTTTAAGTTAAGTATTTAGTTGATTTAAAAAAAAATCTAACCTTAAAGAGTACGGAAAAGACCGCCACTGCTTCTGGATCCGTCGCAGCGGCGAATGCATCTGCTAAATTTGCATATCTTTTGTTGTAGTGAACTATGTGCATTTCAAGCGGATAGCGAACACCATCCAAAGTGTGCTCTGCGCCCCAATGAAAATGGAGCTGGCCGAAGGTGAAGCCGTTCTTTAAGGTCACGTCCCCAAATTGAAGGGAAGAAGAAGGCTGGAGCCCGTCCAAAAATTGGACTTGGACTGAGAAGTAACATTAATTGGTTAGTAAATAATTTAGTTTTATAAAATCAAATGCATACAAGAATGTCCAGTGTTTCTTGCAAAAAACGAATTTTGCTTTGAAATGTATGGAGAGTTGAATTTAAAGATGCCGATTCTTTCAAATGCTTTTATTATGAAGCCAGAGATGTCGATTGGGGACTGATTTTGACCCGTTTGGCATGTTCCCGGCCAGTTGGGGGGCCCTATTATTATTTTCAGACTGAAAATTTCAGTGGGTGTGGTTTTAAAATTAGTGTTACTTACCACACGGTCGATTGGGATCATAGCAAAATCTGGGATCTGAAAAGGAGAGTGAAAATTAAATCAGGGGAAAATTGAGAGGGATAAGATTACTTTGTCGAATCCATAGGGGATCGGAAACCGGTTTGACCGTGTGAGGGAAAAGGAGGAAGAGTGAGACGAGGAGCCATGTCCCCATAACTGTCTGAAGTGAGAACCCGACTGCAGGAGATTTTTATAAGATCGTCTTTTTATAAGGAATTTGGGTCATTTAGCACATAAACAGTGTAAACAAATACATTTTTTTAATTCCAATAGTTCAAGTGCAATTTGAACAATACTCAATCAATAATCTTATACAGGGTGACTACTACTGTGCAAAATTTTTAGCAACTTGGAAATCAAAAATTTAAATCAGGAAAAAAATATTTGCTTTTCCAATTATATATTGGCATATTTGGCATTATTGGTTATATAATATGTATATATGTATTTTGTGTATTATATAAAATATTTGCCACCCTGTATAAAATCGATTAATAAACTTCACAAATTAAAACTAGTAAAAAACCAGATTTATTTACCATAATGACTCCGCATATTCTTAAAATACATCAGTAAAAGTGTGACAGGCCAATTATTTATTTTCACTGCAGAAAATGCTTTATTTGTGGTTTGCTAAACTTGGTCAGACTTATTTATGAAGGGATAATGATCAAATTCTGCATCTGCTGCAAAAGAAACTGTCAAATCATTTTCTTTTGGTGAAAAAATTTCGCACGGATCCCTCAATCAACATCCATTCTTTTTGGACAATTTTTTAGGCTGAACTGGTTTTTAACTGGCACGAACTTTTGATGAATTGTTTGGTTGTATTTATTTATTTATATGGTGTTTTGTAATTTTGTATACTTTTATTGAATGAGCAGTGCGATTAAAATGAAAGAGAAGAAAAGTGCTTTGAGTTTGTATGCGGCTGGCCATTCTTTGCTTGTTGCAAGTGTGTTCCTCTTTAATTGTAATATCTATTTGTGATTGCACGCCATTGGTTAGCTCAATTAACTTTTCGTTGAGCAAATTAAGTGATAATTGTACTAAAATTTTAGTACAATTACCACATAATCTTTAAATATGTTTGCTTAACCGAATTGTATTTATTATTGACGGGCAAAAATACTTTGTGTTTAAAAAAATGGGTCGGCAAACCGTTTAGAAGTAATGAAGTAGGAAAATTGTATTGGGTCGAAAAAAATCGACATAATTTGATCGAAAACCTGTGAATGATGCATTATTTTACCAACGATTTACACGCTTTGATCTGATATATTTTTATGGATAAATGAGATTTTAGTGAACACGATTCGTCATCTTGTTAAATATTTATTTACACAAGTGTTATAAATAAAATTTAGAATCATGCATGATTTTATTATAAAATTCTTAACTTGAAAAGTTGAAAATTTAATATGTTTCGCCTTCTACTAAGTCCTACTTTATTCCCAGAGATTTCCTGAATTTCAATTAATTAAAGTTTAGATATCAATATCTAACAATTGTTAAATTGAAAAGTAAAACTTGATTGATTTCTTACTTTAGCCGGTAGATTTGTATTTTCGTGAAAATACACCCCCCAACAGACAAAATACAGATAGCTCCTTGTAAAACTAACCTATAAAAAATTACAAAAGCGTTATTTAGGGTTTCTTCCTTTTATGATATTTATAATTTCCTCACAATAAATCCCACCAATTGGAGTTGATCCAATTCAAATAAGTATTTCCTCCTGAAACAATGTCCTCGTCGTCAGCATTTTTAACCCCCAGATCAATATCCACATCCACCAACAATTTAGTCATGTTCTTTGTTGCAGCCGTTACATTATTTATTGTTTTTGCATCAAGTTTTTGAAGATAAGGCTCGTCCAATTCGATTTCTTCTTTTGCCAGGATTGTGCTCGAGATATCATTGACATTTGCAGTTGTTTCTGATTTTAAAGGGGATTGCAAAATTGTTTCTTTTTCTTCGTTAAAGGTTTTAGTTTGGACTGCAGAAGTCGTTGGAGTGTTGATTGGAGGTACAACCAACACTGTAATGCTAACTTTGTAATAATTATTATAAGGGGCCATGACTGGAAGTGCGTCCTCCGAATTGGACGGAAACGTTACCAAAGGGTTTGCCGAAATTAAGGCAATTAGCTGAGTAATTATTAGCAATCTTAACATTATTGAGAACAGAGGTGAAAAAAATTGCGACAGCTTTTCTTGATGAAGCAAAATGAGTTTGGAGAAGTGATTAGAATGGACTTGCATAAATATGGAAGGTTGCCAACAATAAAACCGATTTGTTTATGATTTAGTCAATAAAAAGCGTGAGAAAGGAATTTATTATCGACTTGTCAATAACAAATTCATTTCTTCTAGTTTGCAATATGATAACATAACTTAATAATAATTAATGGTAACATTTAATGAAAACTCTTTTAGGAAGCTTAAAGGATTTTTGCAAACTAGTGTCTATATTTTCATTCATGAGACATGGATTAAACATGAGGCATTACCAAATATTTAACAAAAATGAGATTTTAGTCCAACCATAAATTATTTATTTAAATTATTTTTTATTTGTAATACACATTTTGTATTATGCCTTTTCATAATAATAATGCCTAATACCACTTTTCCTAGTTCTAAACCCAATCATCAAAGTGGTTATTTCGAATTCCTTTCGTTCCAAAATGGGCAATGTCGATCGTCGCCCTGAAAATTCAACACCCAAAACGCCTGCCAGATCCGTCACGTCTGCCGTCTCAAATTCCAAATTGGTAAATCTTGTTCCAGCTTCAAAAAGGTCACTCGCATTTGTAGCAACACTTTGATTCACAGTATAAGTACGGTCACAATTGAAAAGCGAGCTATTAACATGTAAATGAGCTATTTTTTGAACAATCAATAGCGCATTGTTTGTTGGTGACTCTTCTTCTAATGGCAAAGTCAAATTGGCAATTGTTTTAAAGTTGATAATATGACTGTCTTTTGGCATGTTTTTACTAAGTAAAGAAAGTTCTCCTAAATAGCTTCCAGTAAAATCGTCATAAAAATACAAATCAATAGGATAATTCAAAGAAAGGGATGAATGCTGAGCCTCAAGAGTTGGCAAATTGTTTGAATAGTCAAGCTCATCTTCTGTATCAAATAGCCCACTCAAGTCCCCTAATCGTTCAACCAAAAAAACATAGTTGCTTATTGTTCTCCGATTGTCAGTCACTCCTTCGGACATCCCTCTTCCATCATCATATAAAGTCCGTCTTTCAATTAAAGTCTCTAATCTTCCAGTAACCATCGAATTAAATCCGTGTGCACGGTCAGTTAGGACAGAAAAACGCACAAAATTATCAGCGTCTTGAATCCACGCATTAGTATTCACAGGGTAAACATTTCCTTCGTAATTTATCCATGGAATTTTGACTCTTTTTTCAAAGGTGAATCCATTTTGATCGGTAAACATTGTTGGCTGTCGTCCAGCCCCATTTTTTGAAATTGTTGTAGAGTTCAACCAAGTATCCAACCGCATGTAAATTTCCCCAGGGGTGGTCCCCAAGTCAACAACATTTTCTACATGGATACCTGGAATTTTTTTGGTAACCCTGGTTGTTATTTGCAAAGGGTCACTTTGAAAAGTTAGATATGAGGTTATTGTCCCTTCAACCACAATTAGTCGCGTTTCGTTTTGAAAAGGAATATTAATATTAGAGTCTAAATCCGGCTTCAATAAATAAGCCCCACTTTCCCTAAAAATTGATTTATAACCACCGAAACTAACTTGGATGGGAATTGAGACGTCGTAATTTAACAATGTGACTCTTCTTAGTAAACCACTTTCCGGATCGAAATACAAATCTTGTTCTCCGTTCCCAATTACAATTTGATTGCTGATGTTAAAAGTTTCAAAAAACGCATTTGTTTGACAGCCGCGACATGAAACCATGGGAACTTGAGCCAAATTTAAATCGCCATGGCTCGCTTTTTCAATCTGATAAAAATGCAGAGTCAAAGGTTTCAAAACTGCAACAAAGTTCAATTCGTACACATTTTGGAATACGAAATCACCATTTACGACAGGATTAATTTGACTCTGGATGTATTCAGTTGGCCCCCTAACTTTTACATAAGGACTCGTTACTTGAATTTTGACCAATTCCACTCTTTCAAAAGAAAGAGAGTTAAAAATGACGATTTTCTTCACAAACTCGTCGCTTTCGTAGATGACGCGTGGAATGTTGATTGGCAGCTGAGAAAATTCATTTCTTTGATGGTTTAGTCCAAGAGAGCTCAATGAAATGTTGAGATTGCGCTGAAGAATTGTTCTAATGCACTGACGCTGAATTTGTTGCGATGCTTGAGACGCATCAAATAATTTTCGACCGTAGTCGTCCATCGTTGCCTTTCGAGAGGTGCCAGTGGTACTATAAAGGATAAGTTTGAGAAATTAATTGCCCAAAAGTTGTAACTTTGTGAAACTTACCCATCGTGATGCGCAAAAAGCGCCAAATTTCTCCTCGCCCTAGATAAATTAGAGTATTCCCTCTTGAGCGTAACCAATTGAATGGGATCAGAGGCCAAATTAAAAGCATATGAATACAAAATTTCAGTCGATCTCAAAATGGCTTCAGTTTCACGGTAAAACTTTTTCCAATACGGTCTCGTTCCATAAAAACCAGTCCAATAGGAAGGGCGACCAGAAACGTAAACGTCCGCGTATGGGAAAAAATCCCCAGAGAATTTTGGCAATGGCGTTTTTTCCAGGGCCTTAAACTTTATTTTTAAAGAAACATTTAAAAACAAATATTTATTTACCTCAAAATAATCTCCTACAGTCCCAAAATTAATGTCAACTCCAAAGCGCCCATAATTCAAATTTATATGGTTAATCAATGGCACATAATTTTCGTATTGTTGGTCCCATTCTTGTGCTTTGTCGAACCGAAAGTCGTCACCGAGGGGAAATAAAATGACATTCGATTTAGACAAAGATGCAGTCCTTTGAAGTTGACCCACGAAGTCTGTTGCCAATCCTTCAATGTCAATTTCCCTAACTGGTCGTGAATAGCGCATGTATTCGCTATATTCACCCGGGATATTTCGAAAGTCCAGGCGGAGGCAGACATGTGGATCTGCGGGAAAATTCAATTGTAACTTTAATTAGAGCAAATATTTTTCCAATGCATTTTTTTTTATTTGCCTGGTCCACAAGTGTGCTTCGTGGTGTAAATATCAAAAGGAGCGTTGTGACATCGGATCCCATATCGATTTTCTGTATCCCATCTTTGAACCCAATTAAAATTCCCCTGCATTGTTTCTGCCAAATACTTTTTCCATCCATAATGAAGCCTTTGTATAACCATGTTATTAATTCCAGCTGATTTCAAAATGTAAGGCATTGACGAACTGTGACCAAAAGGATCAATTGCCCATGAAACGTTTGGAGTGATGCCTAGATTGTTTAATAACCACTGTCGACCTTCAATTAGCTGGTCAATTAGCCCGTAGATGCTTGTGGTGGCTATTTGATATAAACATTAATAAATAAAATTAAAAGAAATATAAACACCTTCATCCGCCATGACCCACATCCCTCCAAGAATCTCAAGCCTTCCTTCTTTAACCAACTCTAGAAACTGAATTTTCTGCCTCAGCTTTGCCCCACGCCACCAGAGCGACAGAAAAGAGATTTCATTCCATACAAAAGTCATGTTTGGGTACAAGTTTAGCTTTTCAACCGCCAAATCCAAAGTGTGCTTTGTCTGTGAGTAAAAATAGCTTTCAAATGTTTTTAGCCATCCGGGGTCGGAATGAGAATGCGGAACTATGTAAACTTTTAGTCTGGGTTGCGTTGACTGGAATTTTCGGAAGCGTTTTTCGAAATTGAAGTCTTCTGAGAGCCAAAACCATTTTTGACGGAGCCAAAGGGGCTAATATGAGTATTATTAATTTGTGATTTAAAAAAAAATATATGTTTATATACGTGAAATGGAACGTTTGGAAAAACTTGAAGAGAGTCGAAATTCGGTTGAAATTGTGATTTCTTGACGCAGGGAATTATTGTCTCGTTGGTGTAAATTTCGGGTGAGAAATCTGCAGAGATTTCTTCGGAAGATTTTAAGCTTTTTGCGTAGTTAAGGAAGAGCAAGGTTAAAATTAGTTGCATTGTGGCTGTTGCTCTTCTCGCGTCTGGCAAAAGACTGATAAATTAGGTCAAAGATTAATTTCAGGGAATTAGATTTAATCTCAAGGAAGTTGAAAAGTTCACGTTTTTAATACGGTTATTTATGTCGGAAATAGGTCACACTTTTTTGCCAATTAATTTGGGAAAATTTTGACCTATCAAATGGTTATTCCTAATCTTTTCTCAAGTTTCTTTGATTATATTAAAAAATTACATTCATTCATTTCAAACATTCAAAATATTTGAGATACAAAATGTTATTCCTTTTAGTTAACGATTTTGGCAGTTTTGCTGCAATTCTCTAAATATGTAATAGAACAATATTTAAGTCTGACTCTGAAATGGGTCACATTCCAATTTTGGTTTTGTCAATAATGAATTCAAGTAGGTTTTCCAAAGTCAAAATGTTTTAAATTGTTTTATAGGTATTTAGTGAAAATTAAGGAATTTTAAGGAGTTTTTTTATGAGAAATGGAAAGTGAAATGAATTCATGTTTGAAAAGTCAGAGCTTTGAAAACGTTCTTGGAATGCGCATTTATTATATTGATAATTAAAATTGCAAAACAAATTAGTCCACTTTATTATGAATTTCCTCCAACTCTTTCACAATCTTGTCCGCTTCTTTCCCTTTTCCTTGAAATTTAAGGCTAATAGCCAATTTCTCCCCACTAAAAAAATACAATAATTTAATAAAAAAATGCAAACAAATCCCTTGATAAAATTACCAATCCAAGGTCTCCGATTCAGTTTTCCCTAGCACTCTTTTCATGGCCTTAAAAAGTCCCTCAAAAATCTTGCTCGCTTCCCCAAAACGTTTCTCCACAAAATGGAGGTCCCCAATTTCATAAAGAGTATCCATTGTTTCGGGATCATCGGCTCCTAGCAATTGCTTCCGACCCGTGTGCACTTTTTTAAGCAGCGCTAACGATTCTCCATATTGGCCAAGCTGCTTCAGCACAACCGCCATATCGTGGCACGTTTCTAATGTGTCCTCGTCTCCGACTCCTAGCGTTTCTTTTCTGTGGGAATAAACCTCGCGGTAGAGTGCAAGGGATTGATCTAACTCGCCGCTATCTGCGAGGACCGAGGCCTGAAAATCATGAAATGTGATAACCATTCGAGTACTAATATTTCTGATTTACTATCTCATGCTGTGTCTCCATCGTGTCTCCGTCATCTTTGCCCAAAACCTTTTGGCGGAGTGAAAGCACTTCATTGTATATTTTGAGGCTTTCTTCGAAGTTATTAAGGGAATGTAGTGCGCCGGCCAACTCGTGCATTGTTTCCAATGTCCTATTTAAAATGATATTTTAATAAGTTTTTTATTTGAATTTTAAAAAGTACTCACAGTGGATCTTCAGGTCCAAGTGCTCGTTTTCGTCCCTCCCAAACGTGCTGATAGAGTTCTAAAAAATATATATTAAAAAACGTCAAAAAAATAATAAAACCGAGTACCTTTCGCCTCTTCGTGTTTTCCTAATGAATCCAAATTTCCTGCAAGCTCATGCCCTGCTTCCAAAGTTTCGGCTGCGTCCTCTCCAAAAAGTTCAGCCCTTGATTTCATGACCTTTTTAAATAATTTGCATGCCTCTTTGTCCTTTCCACTGTCATCAAGGGCGGAGGCCAACTCCAGTCGGGTTGTAATTGTGTCCTAAAAATTATATTTATAAAAAACAATAAAAAATGAAAATGAAAATATGTACCGGGTGATTTCTCCCCAACAACTTTTTCCTAGCTTCATAAACTTCCTCAAATAGTTTAATTGCTAAATCATACTTTTGTTGATTTGCACGGACTGCAGCCATATCGTGTTTGGTTTTTATAAAGTCCTCGTGTTCTGGAAATTAAATGATTAAATTAAATCCCATAAAATATTAGGAGTATTAATTACCCTCCCCCAAGACCTTCTTTCGCCCCTGAAGAACTTCACTGTAGAGTTTAAACGCCTCGACGTATTCCCCCGATGCGTCCAACGACATTGCCATTTTATGTTTGGCTTCCAAAGTGTCCGCATGGTCAGGGCCAAGGGATGACTTGCGACCATGAAAAACAATGGCGAATTTTTTGTATGCTTCCGAGAACTGCAATGTTGCAAATTGAATATAATCAATAAATGATTTCCTTTTTTTTAAATGGTATTACCTTGTTATCGTCAAAGAGCTCGTTGGCCTCTTCGTATCCGGCGCGAAGTTTTGACTTTGAGCGAGATCTTGACCTTTTTGGAGGGTCGATGGCGACGCGGTCCAATTCAGAAGAGAGATCCTCGTTTTCCATAATAGCCGATTATATATAGCACATGGAGCTTGCGCAAGTACAAAAAAGAACTTCTTGATTTCGTGGAGAAGGATTTTCGGGGTGAAATGGGAAAAGAATGAAATGAAAACGTTTTGGTTCACTGTAATTTTTAGTTAGTGATTTTGATAGGTCACGGGTCACGGATGTCAATGTTTAAATGAAAGCACAAGTATTTCTTTGTTAAAGCATTTTATTTGAATAACTCAACACAATCAACAATTGAATACATAAACTAAAAGATAATCCGTGGGCAAAGGACGCAAATCAAGAGAACAAGCCATAATTCCCTGAGAACAACCGTCTGGAAGAATTTCTATATTTCTCAAATAAATTCAACAAAAACATCAAAGAGACTAAGTAGCTTAAAAGATTTCCTTGAATTTCCATCGGACGTCTAAACAAAGGTCTCCCTCCTTCCTCCGCCGACCTCAAGGGTCTCCGCCTCACTCCACCCACCCACCGAATCCTCCCCTTCCATTTCTATGCTCACATCTGAGACTGGCGTCGTGACCGGGGTCAGGGCACGTCGTCGATATGGCGACGGAATGTATCGCACCAGCGGCGGAGTCACCGGTGGCTAAAATTGAGCATTTTAGTTTATATGTAAATCTTGATTAAAATTTAATTTGATTTTAATCTAAAACCTCAGTCAGCCCACACTTTTTGCAAATGATCCACGCCAATTTGTAAATCCAGAAGAAGGCGAGGGTTATGCAGCCGACGACGAGCCAGAGCGTGCCCTCCCATTCAAAGGCCTCCATTTCCAATGAACAACTTGAACAACTTCTTCCGTCTTCCGAACAACTTCCTCTGATCTCCAGATCTAGTATGAGCCCAATTTTTAGTTGATCCCAAATTTTGCATGAGCAAAATATTCTATGGAAAAAGCAATTCGCGAAAAGAAGGGAGAGAGTAGGATGGGAAACCATGGAAACTGGGGAAAAGTTTCCTAATACTGTATTATTATAATAAATAATTGAAGTGGGCATTTGATTACATTCGCAATAATCGAAAACTTATTGAATTTATAGAGAGAGAATTTTGCAGAATGAATTGAGAGCCTTGTTTTGTACATGCCAAATTTTGCCAATTCTCCAATTCTCTGGTTGATTTTCAATTTCTTTGAAGTTAAGAATGCCTTAACTTTAAAACAACGCTTCATAGCTTTTGTCTTAAACGTTCAGGCAGAAGCTATACTAATTTGTGTGAATCTTTCACCTAGCATAAAAGCATGAGTAAGAATTTCTATGGCATCTACTTATATGCAATGCATTGCATATTATGAAACGCAAAAAAAGTTGAATAAAAGTTGAGCTGCTGATTGTGCTAGCTTAAAGTAAATAATAATATGTCAACGACGACGACGAGCACAGTGGCCCCCCCACAGCCCCTCCCCTTCCAAGACACGGACTCCTCTGGGGGCACCACATTCTGCATCCTATTTTTCCTCACCGCCCTCATTTACTTTGGAGGTGGGATTCTCATTCGACGGCTTTTGCGGGGGGCAGAGGGACACGAAATGATTCCCCATTTTGAAATGTGGAAGGAGCTGCCTGGACTTGTCAAGGTGAGTGAGAGGTCTATAGAACTATGAAATAGCTATGAAAAGGAAGCTTCTCTTCTCTCTACCTTAAAAAGGGCTTTCCCCAGCTATTTTTCTTCTATTACCCGATTCCCCGAATTGACTATTTTTTTCATAGGACGGGATTCTTTTTACGCTTCACGGATGCCAAGCGGAAGTTAATTATGAGAGAATTTAATAAACAAAAATTCCAAGCATAATCAAAAAATTTATTCCAGAAACTTATTTTTGGAGCAATATCGTTCAATTAACCACCCCAACTCGTTTCCCTTCCGTAAAAAAGCCTACAAACTGTTCGGCCAACTCCACAGCGCATCGCACTTGCGCCTCTCCCGTGCTCGCCCCCAAATGCGGAGTGCATATTAATTTGGGATGCCCAAAAAGCTCTTTATAATATGCCGCTTTGGGCGGTTCCTCCACAAAAACGTCCAAACCCGCTCCGCCGCACAACCCGCTCTTCAGGTTTCGTAGCAGGGACTCTTCATCAATTATGCCGCCCCTTGCAACGTTCACCAGCCTCACGCCGGGCTTGCATTTGGTGAAAGTGGCGTCGTTTATTAGGTCTATTATATAGGGAGTTTTTTTTCTAGAGACAGAGTTTAAATTTAAATTGATAAGCTTACGCTTCGTTTGAGGAATGAGCGGCGTATGAACTGTTATATAATCTGCCAGTGGCCAAATTTCCTCCAAGCTCATTGATTTGACCCCGAATTCCATTGAGACGGCGGCTGGGATTATGGGGTCGAAGCCGATGGTCTAAAGAAACTAACTAATAAATATCTTAAAGTAAATTAAACTTCCACACCTTCATCCCAAAAGACTGCATCCGAATGGCAACCTCTTTTCCAATCCTTCCCAGGCCCAAAATAGCCAAAGTTTTCCCAGCCAATTCATGACCAGAGAAAAGTTTCCTATCCCAAGCCCCAGACTTTAAAGAGGCACAGGCAGCCGGAATATTCCTAGCCATTGAGACAATTAAAGCACAAGTGTGTTCTGCGGCGCTGATGGTATTTCCTCCGGGGGTGCTGTTGAAAAAAAAATATATATGATGGTCAATTATTTGAAAATATGTTTAAAAACAAATTACTTCATTACAACGACGCCCCGCTTAGTGGCCGCATCCAAGTCCACATTGTCAACTCCCGTCCCCGCCCGACCCACAAGCTTTAGATTGCTAGCGGCAGCGATAACTTCGGAAGTAACTTTCGTCTCCGAGCGGACTATTAATCCTTCATAATCCTATGCAAATTATATTTTTAAATGCATTTTAATTTATTACAACTAAATACCTTGACCGTCTTTAGCAACTCTTCCTTGCCCAACTTGATCTGGTCAACATGGAATCCATGTTTTTTGAGGTATTCAGCGCAGGCCGAGTCGACGGGGTCGGAAATTAGGATGCGAGCTGTCATCTTGTTTTTGAGCAAATGAATTTAATCTCAAAGCTCGTGACTATTGGCTTCAAAACAAGTTCACAAACAAGTTCACATGCTAAGGCATCGTGCTGGAAAATGTTTGGCCTTGAATTGCTTTAGGAGTTGCTGCAACTGCATCACCCTGTATCTATGTAAAATGCATCGCCCAGAATTAATTTGATAATTCCGGAAGAATGATTATATAAGAAAATCGCTGAAGGACATGTTAAAAAATATATTTTACGAGTTTCGCATCCTCGTGCTAAAATTTTGTTGCGCAATTTCATCTTTTAACGGACAACAATTAAAAATTTTTATGCGTAAAATGGGTCAAATGGGAATTTTATAGCTGTTGAGAAATCATCCATATATGAAAATCATATCTCTAATTTTGGGATTGTCAAGTAGCTCTTGGCTTAATCGTGGGCTTAAGCCGTTATGCAAACAAAGCCAAAAATTAGCACATTTATTAGTCGTCTTGAGAATTCGTAATGGAAAGCGACTAAAACAGTGACTAAAAATATTATATTATAGTAGGTGACTAATATTCGGTGTAATATTATTTTTTGTAATATTATTGTCCTACGAAAATCTAAAGCATCCAAGCAGATCTCCAGAAAAAAAGATTAAATAGAATATAGAAACCAAGCAAGGTGTGAAACTGGGTTGAGTAAATAAATGCTAATTGGCCCAGCAATTACAACTTCCTCTCTGCATCTTAATGACGCTCCTGACGTGCCCCGCAATAAAACACTTTCATAGCAACAGAACGCACTTCCTGGTTGTGCGAAAATAATAACCATGGAGTCATCTAATAATTCCCCCGCCCCCTGGTTCGCCCGTGTCGGTTGCGCCCTGTTTTTTATCGCATTTTTACTCATTTTCACTGCCTATGTCGCGCCCGATTGGATTGAGGTATGTATATATTAAATAATTTTATAAAACCAATTAAACAAATTAAAACAAAGGTCAACTCTGCTCGGGCACCGCGTGACACGACTTTCCGAAAATTGGGACTTTGGATGAGTTGTTATACTCAGCTACATGATCCCTACTACTATGACCCTTATTTAACGTCTGGTTATGAAGGCAGGAGTTTTTCAGAGCTTTTTATATTTTTATTATTCACAACTTCATATTTGTTATTTATTTAGGTTGTCGCTGGATTTATTACCCGGTGGTCAGCACTTTTGGGGACTTGCGTGATTTTCTACTTCCGTCCTTTATAATCCCAGTGCAAATAACTTTCAGTCTCTGTTTCGTTACTTGTTTACTTTTGTTTTTCATGGTTTTGGTCTATTTGTTCAAATACCATACGTACCCTTATTTAATCGTCATGGGGATGGTGACCGAGGGGGCAGGTGAGTATATATAGTTTAACTTTTTAAACCAGAAAACAATACAATAATAATTTCTAAGGCCTCCTCGGAACAATTTCCGTCATTGTTTTTGGTTCCTTGTCTTCATCTCGAACATGGGCCCATGAGTGGCAGTTCAATGACCTCTCTTGGGCCTTTACGGTGGCGGTCATTGGCGTCGTTTTACTCCATTTGGTTGGGATTTTGTTTTTGTTGGAAGCTTATATACAAAATAGGAACAAAAAGAAGAGAGTTGTTGATGTTTACAATGTACGATCCATTCCATGGAAGAGTGAAATTGGGCAGAAATTTCAGGAGAAAAACTTGGGAAATTTTGAAGAAAGTTCAAAACCAAAGAGATTAATCTCAAAGATAAAAATGCCCAAGCTTAATTTTGGCAGAATTCGAGAGAGTTTTAGTCGAAATGTTGAAATGGAGTCCCCAACTGAGGAGACTAATTTGCAGAGATATCCTGGGCAGCAATTAAACGATAATGTTAGCGAGGGCAGTAGTGGCAGTGAAAGTTTGCCGCCGCCAATTCCTGCGCCGAGGTCCCCGCCAAGGGACACAAACGTCGTCAAAACATTTTCAGAAAGTCGTCCCGACTCTGGCATCAGCATGGAAAAGTCTCAGGGTGAGCTTTCTTAGAAAATATTTTTTTTAGAAACGTTTTAAAAAATAGACAATTTAAACAGATATAACAACGCTAACGACGCCACCGCGTGTACGCCACCCAACAAAGAACCAACCACTGTCAATTTCAATAACATCTCTTCAAAAAGATCCACCTCCACTGCCACCAACTCAACCTCCAACCAAATCACTGCTTAGGATACAAAGCAGGGCGCCTCTTAGTTCAATCGCTCTGCGCTCGGCGGAAATTCAAAACACAAAAATTCCGCCGCCGCCTTTAAGTTCGAGTGAAGATGAGGCGACGCCGCCAGTTCACAACAAACCAACTTTGCGGTCACCTGGAATTACTTCATATGAAAATTTCCTGTATACAAGCCATACAAAGGAAACGATGCAAACTAAAGATTATGGACTGCCCAGTCCAGAAGAGTTTTATGGGGGTGAGTTTTTTAAAAATGTTTTTTAAAAAAAATAATACATTTGTTTAATAAAATAAATTTAGCCCCCACCCGGCCCCCGAAACCGAAGCCACCGGCAAAACCGGCACAAAAATCCCCAGAACAAACAGTGGCAGACCTTTTATCTTCAAAGCAGCCGCTCTCATTGCGCATCCATATTCAAAAACAACGCGAAACTTCATATAGCAAAAAGACAATAACAAAAAACGACGACTCGTCTGTTAGCGAGTCTTCTATTTAAAACTATTTAACAACAATTTTTGTACATAAATTAAGCTCATTAATTAACGAATAAATTTCAATAATCTTCCCCCCAACCTCCGTGGTGACTCTGCATCTTATTCAAAGTGATGAACGAGCTCCACAATTTAAACATGTCAAAAGTATTCCAAAAAATCAGAGTGAAAGATGAAAACGCAGAGTAAATGGTCCAAATTATTTTTTTGACAATAGTAGCCAACGTTTTAATAATATCCAAAGGGTTGAGAAGATGAAACCAAGCCTTTTCGGGTTTGTAGTCGTGGAAACTGATGCCAAAATTTGCTGCCTCTGTTTGGATTTCCGTGAGGTCGCTCACTTTTTGAACTTCATCTGGGTGATATTTCACTAGGGGACTATATATACCATTCTTTTTTTTTTTAGTTTTCCATGGAAATTTTGAATATATAATATACATGAAATAATAATTACCTAAACTTCCCAGTCACCAAGGAAATAAACAAAGAGAGGAGCAAAATTTTCTGCATCTTTTGGCAACGACTTTTAACAAACTGTTTGGAACTTTTGCTAAATTTGAATAATTATTTAATAAATGAGAGAGAAAGTTTTCATCTTTCATGTTTCCGGTTGAGGCACAAAAAGTTGCCAAGTGAGCTATTGATTGCTAATTTGTCTCGCAAGTTGTGAACAACAAAAATGTATGTAAAAAATTGGGAAACTTGAGAAATCTCACATTTCTCAAAATCCCGTCAAAAATGAGTAAATCAGTTTAAAAGTAAAAGAATGAGTGGAAAATTAAAATACTACGGCCCCACCTCAATCGACGAGTTGAGGGCGAACATTGTCCAGCAGCATGAAGAGTTCCTCACTGAAGATGAGCCCGAAAAAAAGGCCGACGCTTTGCGCTATTTTAATTGTGAGTCATCATACAATTTCCATGGTAAACAATTAATTGATTTTTAAAACCAGGTTACGCTTCTCAGTTCCTCTCTATGGTCCCTCACGACAAGAAGTTTATCTTCAAGGAAACGGAGCGGGTGTTGCATCAGAGCGCAATGAACATTTCAGATTTCGACCCCCGCGAAGCGTCCATTGGTTTCGAATTTCTTGGGAAATATGCCGAAAATATGCTCAATCAGCCTTGGCGAAGGGATTTTAGAACTATTAAGGTTCATAATATTTTCTTTTGAAAAGCACTACAAATATGTACTAACAACAAATTATCTCATTACAGTTAACTAGCGGCTTCTATATCCACAACATTTCAGCCCACCTAACAAACCCCCACGAACTGCTAGTAGCGATGGGATATGTCCACGTCGATTCCACAACCCTCCAAGCATCAAAGATGGATGAAAGAAGACTAAAATCTATTTCACGCGACATGCTATTAGCGAGTCAAGAGTGCCTTATTTTATCGTCCATTTGGCAACGTGCCGCAGACAAGGAACCAGACTATCCCCTCACAATTGGGGAAGTTTTCGAATTTCGCGTTCGCTACATTGGGGACACGGACGCCATTGTTAAGACTTTAGTGGGGGATATTAGAAAGAGGTGTAAAGCTAACAACAACGTTGCCGTTGAAAGACTTATCGACCACGATGTCCATGATGATGAACTGGCTGAGAAAGTTTTGGAGAACACGAGATTACTTCAAGGGGAAAACTTTTACGACGACGTCTATGAAAAGTGGATCCCTAAAACAGTCGAAGATTTTAAACCAATGACTTTTTCAAAGATCAAAAGGGAGGAGATTGATGGTTAGTCAACTTTTTAGACAAATCCATGATAATAATTTATTAAAAAAAACATTTTAGGCCCTTTAAAATGGTCCGAATTTTCAACTCCAATCCACGAACAACCCACGGTCTTGGTCCCACCGCAAAAAAATCGATCTCGAGCCCCATTAATGCCCAGCGACGTTTATTCCGACGACTACTTCCCAAAACAAGGCAAAGAAGTCGTCGAAACAACTCTTCCCTCTCTTTCAACGCTCTACTACAATCAACTAATTAACGGGAACAATGAAGTAAAAGAAAAGAAGCCCCCACAATTATTCCCCCCGTGGCCTTGTCCCTTTTGTACCTACAAAAACAAGAAAAACGAGAAAATTTGCGAAATGTGTGCTAAAAGTAGGGATTTTGAAATTTCCGAGAGTGAAGAGGAAGAGCCAAAATTGTATTCAGTTAAAAGTAATGATAAAATTAAATGTCCGCAATGTACGCTTGAAAATTTGAGAGGCAAAGTTGCCTGCGAGGCCTGTGGCGGGAGATTGATTTTGAATAAACAATAATAATAAGGTCATTGACTCTTTTTTTGTGGGAACTTTATTTTGACTCATTTCCCATTCTTCAATTGCAAGAGCAACATCGATCAAACTTTTATCAATTTTCAAAATGGATTGTCTCACAGACAATAAAACACCAACATTCTACGCTAAAATCCACACCCAACCCCCAAAACCAACAAAAACATTAAAATTCCCCCAACAAACCGAAACCTTCCCCCCAAACCGCAGCTGGACGCAATGCGTCGAGTCCACATTGCTAAATGACCAAGTGCGACGTCCAATGGCGAAATGTGATCACTCACGTCCCCTGCCCCCCGTCGTCATCTCCATTGATAAACTGGCACAACTAAAAGCAAAAGCGACCGAAAAGGAACGAGAGCGAGAGATGAAAATGCGGGAACTTGAAAATCGCGAGTGTGCCAGATTGAGAGCGCGTGAGCGGATGGGAAAGTGGGGTACAACAACGGAGGTAATTAGGAAATAAGTGGAAAAAATGATTTTCATAATAATTTTTATTTCCAGTCGCTGCTCAGTTTAAAATACGCGCGTGAGACGGCCAAAATTCAAAAAGAAGAGGAAGAAGCGCGAAAACTTCTCGCGGATGTTGCATTTGAAAATGATGAGAAATCCAAGGAACAAGTTGCAAGGGCGAAAAAGTTGATGCTTTTGAGAAAAGGGAATGTCAAAGACTTTCATGGTTGGTTAGCCACTTTTTTCAAAATTTCAATAAATTGCAATTTATTGTCTTTTAGCCGCAATGGCATATTCAAAAATGCTGCAAGAAATCGAGGCTGCGAAAGAGAGCAAAAATGTCTGTGGAGATGAAGACTATCCTCTGATCGCTAAACGATGCTTTCGCGCAATGATTGCAAAAGCGAGCAGAGTTGAGCGAGAAAAAGCACCTGCACAAGCTGCGGAAAAGATTAGCGATGGGTAAATATGTGATTATTACATGATTTTTTTTTTTCAAAAATATTCATGCCATTCATATAGTAATATTCATATTTGTATTTTTCAGTCTCCTCTGCAGGCTGCAAAAAATAAACCAACGCACCTACGAGCAAAATTCCGAAATCTCTTCAGAACTCACAAAAATGCAACAACTTATCCAAGAAAATATGGAACCTATACCACCAAAAATTCCAGAAAAAAAGAAAAATCAAATATATCAAGATGAAATCTCGGACCACTTGGCAATTGACGCATATATTGAATCCCATGAAAATGAAATTGATCGCCAAGCTTGTGAATTTGTCAACTACAAAAACGACACAGAAGCAATAAGAAAATCGCAAGAAAAGCAGCTAATTGATGAAAAGGTTGCTTACAATATTCAAAAAAGCGAGGCTGCTGCAAAAGCGTTGGAATTGATGCGCAAAAGGCAACAAGAATCGACCGGAAATTACGATGCTTTAAAGGAACAATGGTATACAAATATTTAAAGTTATTTAAAACAATTTAAAACCCATTTTCGTAGGGCTATTGAACACACCAAAAAGTTACTCGAAAAAAACGCACAACGAAAAAATATTTTGGAAAAAGTGAAACAAGATTTTTGCAAAAGACAAGAAACAAATTGCGATTTGCATCCAGCTCGCCAGTGGGCAAAAGAACAGCTCGTTGCATGTGAAAATTACGAAAAGGAATGCGAATTAAAGAGCGACAAGCGTTTGAAAAATGAGGAAGTTGCGAAATTTAACAGAGATCAAGCGGAAGCAAAGAGAGTTGCGTTTCATGAGAAAAGAAAGTTGGAAGATTTAATTGATTTGAAGTCAAAATGCGAGTACGAAAAGGAGTTACAAGAGATGAAGGACTATGCCGAAGGATGTTGCATGGAATGGAAGTGTAAGGGGAGAAATACGTTTGCCATGGAAAAAGTGATGAAGAAATGGGACTACGACGGCGGAATGGTCCCCATGCTTTCAAATTATGAAGGGCCATCAGGGGAAACGACTTCGAAGCGGTTGGGATTTGGATCCGGGGGATGCTAATTTATATGTAATCATGTGAAAATTATGTCATGCAAACAATGAAATTCTCAAAAAAATATTTTGTTTAATAAACTACTCCTCTCCCATCAACTCGGTTCCTATGACATCAGCCTTGCTAATAAAATAACTCATAGGCGTCTTTTTCTTCCTCTTTGCAGCCTCTTCTTTAAATTTCTGGTGAAATGCCTCAAACTTTTCCAAATTCTTATTTTCACATCCATGCTTTTTAATAAATTTCAAAAAAACTTGAGCTGCCAATGGAGACTCGGCTTCAGAGTCCTGCAACTGCCTTATTTCGTCTTTTGAGAGCTCTTTTAATGAATCCTTTGCGTCATCGACTATAAAAACAGATTTTTAAAAAAAGATCATATCATACAAAAAATAACTCACCGCTGACTCCTCCGCCCCCTCCTTCCGTCTCTTTCTCTTTTGCCAGCTTCTGCAGCCATCGGTCTTCAATCGTTTCCTCAGTTTTGACATCGCTATATTCACCGTCCTTGACCTTCTTTAGAAATGACTCGTAAACTTTGGATTTTGGGCAGCCAAATGTTTTTGAATAGAAAACAAAAGATTTGGCGGATGGTGTAATTTCATCGTCATCATCCTCTTCGTCTTTTTTGGCTTTAGTATCTTCTTCCTCATCATCTTGTTGTTTCCCTTTTCCCATCTCGGCTATTTTCTTGGATTCTTTGACAAATTGTTTGAAGGCTTTTTTTCCTCCTAAATTATTAAATAACAAAAATGTCTTTTTTGTTCGCAAAAAATTGACAAAAAATACCCTTTTTAAATAAATTGTCGAAAAATTTTTTGATCTCGGCCGGTCCTTCTTTTTTCTTTCCTTCGCATTTCAAATTGACCAGCACCACGGCCACCAATACAACCAGCAAGAGACGCATTTTGTAATGAAATAATTTAAAAGAACCTCAGCCTTCATGAATTGAAATTAATAGTCCATTGTTTCTTTACGTCATACAAATTCCAATTTATTGACCTTGTGAACTTGGAAAAACACGAGAACATATTTCAGAAACATTTTCCACATTTGTCTTGAATTTTATTTTAGGATACGATTTATTGACATTGAAAATAAGAGTGAAGATTGAAGCGTTGTTAAAGTTGGCTTGAAAATATTTTAGGTTTGGAAGTCTTGCGAAGGTTTCCTGTGGGGAAAAGAAATTTAAAATTTGGAAATAAAGAAAAAAAAAATAATTGTTTACCTCTAAAATTCCCACAAAATCGAAAATATCCACGTCGTTGACTTCTAAAGAACAGTCGTAAAAAGTAACGGAGAAATTTTCCAATTTTCCCATCATTGGTAAAATGACTTTAGGTTCCCCAACAACGTTTCCATGGATAAATAAAGTTAAATCTTTTAAATCACGATGATTATCAACAAAGCTCTGCAATCGGGAGGTATCAATGACTTCTCTGTCGATATGAAACTTGGCGACGGTCAGTTTTCCTGGATAATCAATCAATAAATCCATAACAAGACTGTTCACATAATCAAAAACTATTTCTTCGCAAGTATTTGGTATATTTTTCATTGCAACTTCTTCCAATTCGTTTTCGTTTTCATCACACGCGAGGGAGAAACTTTGAAGCATTGGAAACGCTTGTAAAAACACCTAAAAAAATAAAACATTAATATACACGTATATATATTTTTTTAGAAAATTGATAAAATTCACCTCGGTAAATTTAAGCAAATGGGCTGGTAGCTCATCAAAAGTGTAATTAAGCGTTAATTTCTTCAAACTCGGAATGCAAATATCCATGGAGAAATATTTATCAGTGTAATTCGAATTGTTTGAGACTAAATTCAACTGAAGCTCTCGCAAATTGCTCAAACTGCTTAAACAGTCATTAATAAACGCGAAATCATTTCTCCCAGGCATAATAACGAGGTCCAATTTTTTGACCTTGTTTCCATGGCTACTCAGGAATAAAATATTTTCCTCGTCTTGAAAATTGTCCACTGGATTTCCTATTTATAATATTTATAATGAAGGCTCATAAAAATTTAGTTTATATAGTTAAAACCCCTTAAAAATTACCTGAATAACCCACTCGAAAATTAACATGATCTTTATAAAAAATTTGTATCTCCGAAGCCAAATTCAAAACCGTGTTGGCGACAAAGATTTCATTCGTCATGCTTTTTAGTTTTTTGCAGCTCAGTCTTATCGATTTGATCTCCAATAAGCTTAAATTTGAAAAAATCTTTTCTGAAATTTTCTCATTTTTTAACAGGTCCAAAAACTTATTATTGAAAGATTTCCTCGCAACCAAAATCGGTCGCTTGGTTACTTTGAAGATGAATCCGTTGAATTCAATGCTGTCGTTTTCAAATACCAAATTCGGCATGGTGACATTTTGGGCGTTTAGCGTCACTGGTCCCTATGGAAACTTTATTTAAAGAGTGGTTTTGATTAATATAAAATTTACCTCTTGGGGCACCAAAAATAAATTCCCGTCGACAACTTTTAATCCGAGTGACATTTTTTGCCGGTTGGTTCTCCAGTTGAATTGTTTTTTTAGCTATAGTTGGATGGAGATTTACTCCAGGAGTATTTTGAAGATGAGATTCTCATCTTTCTCATGAGCAACAAATGTTTCTTATAGCCAAGAAATGGGGATAATAATTATAGCAGGATGGAACCAAATTATTCGAGCTTCAAATTATTTTAATTGTCAATTATCATAAATGTTTGGAAAATTATTTATACATGAAGAAAATCATGTTTGGAATTTTGTTTTATTCCCATTTTCAAGAAACATAGAAAAATAACAAGATATTTTAATTTTGAAGTTATTATTATTATTTTAAAGAAGGCCGATATTTTTGTACCATTTGTAAAAATGTGGAAGCCCATTCTTCTGCTCTAATATGAATTCGACGCAAGCTTAATTCTTTCTCGAGTATTTTTATTAGCTTGTCGTAAACTGCAGCATCTCGAGTTTCAGTGAATTGATACCAAAAGGCACATGCGAGGACGATCCAATTTTCTCTTTCCTACAAAAAATAATAATAATTAGTCGGTCGGTAATAATAAAGACCTTTAATCAGATTATTACATGTGGAAATTTCCTAATTCCTTTTACAGCTGTTTTAATAGCAGTCTTCCAATCATTATTCATTAGGTAGCATAACGAGATCATTGCTGAAGATTTAGAATACATGAAGTCGTCTCGCCCTTTGGATTTTGCACTTGAAAGTTTGAAAGCTGTCATTGTAATTTTTTGGAAAATGGATGGATGGACTAGTTGAAATTCGTGACGGAATAGAATCTGAGATAGGATGGACCACAATTTTGCATTTTGAGGATTTGTGTGGACCAATTTTAAAAGTTCGTTTACACCTCGTTTAGAATCGTTCTAGAAAAATACAAAATGTCATATTTTATATGAAAAGGACTAATAAAATCAATTATTTGATTACATTCATAATGTGAAAGCACGCTTTCATCAAGCCAATATCAGATAGAACAGCTTCGTTTTGTTCGAATGGTTCTAAATGCGCCATTACGTTTTTCACAAAATCAACATCTCCATTAACAATTCCTATTGCAGATAATGCTAAAAGGCCGTGTGGACTTTGCACCATAAAACTGTAACACAGAAAATAAAATTAATTAAGAAATTACTAGTTTTAAAATTTAAAAATTTACTCTTGAAGCAGCAATCTGCAAGCCGCCTCGTCTCCGCTGTGCATATTCTGAACCAAACCCAAAGCAATGGTCACATTTATTCTATCCTGTTCTGCTGTGTCTTCTGGCAAATGCTCTAAAAGTTGCGAGTACAGTTTTTCTGACTGTTCCAAATAGCCAACTAAACACAAAATATAAATTTCTCGATAATAATATTAATAAATAATAGTAATCTCACAAATGACTTACGTTTGCTCATGGTTAAAGCTCCAACAGCATAACCAACTTGATCTAAATCATCAATGGTAGCAAATGCGTCCACGGCTTCTTCAAATCGTTGCAATTTAACCAAAACGACAATACGATTTAAAAGAATTTGCTTTAGCTGTGATGGCGAAACTGGGGAGTTCTTGTTATCTTGTTCTTTGCAGAGTTCTAATGCTGTGGTAAATGATTCCAATGAAGTTTTATAAAATCCATTGAGAGCTGCCATTATCCCTTTCATATTATAAATCTGTGGGGTGCGATTTCTGACTGTAATAAATGTACATAAATGTATATATGTATATAAACATGTATATAAAATAAAGTTTGTTGTTTGATTGTTTTACATGATAAAAATTTAAAATTAACATTAATATTATAATAATTTGTATTACCTTCTACTCTGGTTATCAAGTCATTAACTACTGTTAACGCATCCACTCTAGTAATGCAAAACCAGTAATCATTTGAATCAAATTCAACTTGCTTCAACAATATTCGACAAATCCAATCTGCATAACTCGAAATCGCAAAGATAGACGGCTCTAATTGTGCAGCATGTCGAAATAAATCAGGTGCTTCTTTTGACATTAGCTGCTCTGCAACCAAACCCTAAAAAATTGTTTTGTTTTAGTAAATTGTAATTATACAATTGACAATGAATTTCATCTTACTTGACCAATCCAACTGCAAGCATGAAGGGGTGAAAGAGATTGAGTCTTCTCAAACACTTTGTGAGCAAGTAAAGGTTTTTCATATTTCAAGTACAACATTCCTAAATTACACCATGCAACAACATTGTTCCCTTCAAGTCCCAATGATTTTATGAACGCGTGTTGAGCCAACTGGTCATTTCCTGTAACTATCATAATAAAAAACAGGGTTGCATTCAATAACTTTATATAAAAATAAAAACAAATGAGTGGTTTAAGCATTTTACAGTAAGCTATGACTCCAAGTGTATTCCAATAAATATATTGCGTCTGATTTGCAGCAACGGCTTTCTTAATGGCAATCATGGATTTCTTGTACATATCGGCTGATTTTTTGAAATCTTCAGTCAGTGCATAACTGCGAGCTCTGTTAAAATACAGCATTCCCAACTGGTGATAAACGTAGCCACGTAGATTTTTAGAATAAGAAGAATTTTCTTGGCCTTCGACAACACGAAGACATTCCAACATTGCATGAATGGCAACTTCTCTCAGCCTGTCCAAAGAAACGTCCACATACTCAAAATCTTCCACCCGTTTCAACTTTGTTAGATCAACGCCTTGAGGATTATCTCCTAGTAAAAATTTAGGAACTTTAATAAGAGAATCTTCTGGAAGATTATTCAGTGTTAAAGCGCTCTCCCCAATTATTTTCCAAGGTAGAAGGATTTGTTCGTTCGAATGCAATATTGCCCTATGTTTATAAATATTTAACTGAAACAAGTTTAAAATTTTCAATTAATATAAAAACTTACAAAACAGAATATGCTAAAGATGCCTCAACAGATGCCTTGGCTGTTTTGTCATAGTTTTCTTGAGTAACAGTCAGTGCAATCAAAGAGTGGGATCTAGCCAATTCGACTAACACTGGTGTACATTTTCCAGGAAATTCGTCCAGCAGACTTGTTAACGTTTGCACAGATTCATCATGCTGACCGAGACACTAATATTAAAGTTTTATGGTAGATATATTATTTTAAAAAAAAGAATTCCAATAATTTTGGCTGGGATTATCAAATACCTGTTGAACCACTCCGATTTTTAATTTGGGGTAGAAATGATCGGCTCCTAAGGATAACGCTTTGCTGTATGTATTGAGAGCAGCAAGATACGAACCACGAAGAAAATATGCATCTGCAAGCGACTCCCAAACATGACTGAAATAATGATAACAACAATTAATCACTATCCTTTCAACAATCAAGGTAATAAATTATTATACCAATCATTAATGTCTGATCTAATGGCAGCCTGAAGAGCAGTTACTGCATCGTTGGCTTCCCCATTCTTCAAGTTCAATATTCCCAATCGAAGCCAAGCCCATTTGGATTTTATTTTAACAAAGTTCTTTGTAGCCCCAATCAGTAGCTCTATATTTGCATCTTCTTTTTCCAAAAGAAAATAAGAATCACTTAAAAGAGCTCCAACTTCTGCAGATGGGCACAACTTGTAGGCCTTTTTGTAACATTTTGCTGCCAACTCTGTATCGTCTTGAGCGGTATAAAGTTTTCCCAAATACTTCCAAGGTAGTGGACGTCTTCGTCCAATTGGCGTGCTCGTAAGTTCAACAAGAAGTTCGGCAGATTCCTTGTAGAAATTTAAATTAAAAAGAAGTGTGCATGCTTGTAAATGAAGGTGAAAATTTTCGGCTTTATCTCGAGTTAATTGAGCATCAATTGCTCCCTTCAACTTGTCTCTATTATTTGCAGCATCGGATACTGAAAGTACAGCTTTATAAAAGTTGACAAGCCAATGATTAATTTTTCTCGTCTCTGCAATGTCAATCATCTTTTTCAAAGACTCAAAATCCAATTTCTTGCCATATAGTTGAATCCTGAGCAGAATCCAATTTTCCTCATGACCTCCTCTTTTTACATCGTCTTTTATATTTTCTAAAATTTCTTCAGCTTTCTGTACATCTAGCCAAATTAGAGATTCAGCGAAAAATAATCTTAGAAAAGTACAATATTCTTCTTTCGCTGAAAATTCTCTTAATCCATTTCCACAATCTTCTGCTGCCCTTTCAAAATCTCCAAAATCAAGTCTTCCTCTTATCAGTATTTTTAACGCGTAAAAGTTTTTATTTGATTCAAGTCCGGTGGAAATAAAGGAAAATCCATCATTGCTCTCCAGTCCTTCATGAATTATGAATTTTCCTCTTGCAAAGTGTCCGAAACTGCTGGATGGATGAAGTTTGAATAATCTATCCGTAAGATTTTTAAATGATCCAATTTCTTCTAATTCTTTGTCCCCCAATCTGTCCTCAATATAATAGCGACAAAGCCAATCCATTGGAGACGAGTAAAAGTTCCATTTTTCCCTCATCATCAAAGCTTGTCGCACAACTTCTTCATGATTTCCTGATTTGTTTAGCTGAGTAAAGTATTTCTTGCAAGTCTCATCACTGGGCTTTGGGGACTGAGTGACGATAGTTTTCAAGGCTTGAGTATACAGTTCATTTTGATCAGGAGTTCGATTGTCAAATCTAGTGCCATTTAAGAGCCCTTCGACCATAGCAGCAATTTCAAGATCGACTCCATAGCTTTTAGAAAGCCGAGTAATTACTTTGAGAGCTCCTTTTGGATCTTGTTTAGAAATTAACCCATGAGCTAATTTCTTTGTGGATTCGATATATTTTGACTTGTCATCATCCCTAAATAATAATAAATTACAGGTATTTTAAAAACATATCGTGATTATCAACTTTGTAACAAAAAAAATACTTTTCAAAAAAGGTTGCAACCCTCTTATAAGCCCCTAAAAGGTCCGAATGGTCCTTGATCCCTTGTTTTTCATAAGTGACGATAATTCCTTGCCATGCAAAGACACGATTTGGGTCAATTTCTGACGCCTTTTTGAAAGCCTCGATCGCCTGCTGCCACTTTCCTTGTTCTTTCAACGCAGTTCCCAGGTACAAATTCCCTTCATAATTTTCAGGCACCTTTTTTAACACCAGCTATCAAAACAATTAAAATTAACATCACATATTCAACTAATTTCAACTAATTTTTGACATTACCTTGCAATTTTTGACGGTAGTCGCATAATCCTTGGACTTTATAGAGTCCTTTGCCTCTTTTAGCAAGGCCTTAAGTTCCTTGGGGTCCATGTCCTTTATTCCTTACAAAATTTCCTTAATTTCCTAAAAATTACCGGAATTAATTTCTCGTTTCTCAGTTTCTTTGATTTTTTGGCGGTGTCTTTTTACCCCAAAAAAACATGTGAAGGGACTTTACATAAAATTAATTTCGTCCCTTCTTCCTTCCTTTCTCCAATTAAATATTTCCCTTTAAATTAATCAGAAATTTAATTACTTTCCAAATTTTCAGTATTCAGTATTAGTTAGTTTTGGTCATGTAGTTAAACGTTTAAATTCCAAATTAAAAGTCTTTTTAATTAAAACGTTTTCGGTTTAATTTAATTTTGTGGAAAACGTTTTGCAATTTGCAATTGTGATTGTGATTTGTGATAATCAGCAATTATCTTGTTCCTCAACTGCATTAATACTCAGTCATTTTCATTTTTAGAATCTCTGTCATCCCTCAATTTCGTTACCAATATAATACGCGAGAGTTTTAGAGCTATAAAATTAGTTGCATTCCAAATTTTAAACATTAAACAAACAATAAACATTTTGCTTGCTGTAAGTCATTTAATAATGTTTAATAATTTATTCGACCTTCAGTTGTCAGTTTGATGAGTAAGTAATAATATTTTTCCTTTCCTGTTTTAGTCAGAGGCTGACGTTCAGTGACAGAAAGATGCCACCAGAAACGGAGAATTACCTGCCTACAGACAGAGCTGAAGAGGATGCCGATGTCGCGGACGACAACGACAGCGATGACTCTGATCTTGAAATAAGCGAAGAATTATCAGCTCGGATTGAAAAAATAACAATCTCTTCCACAGCGCCTGAGCCCTTGCACAACATTCCTGGAAAATTTTTGAATACTCTTGATTTCATCGAGTACACTCACTTGGGAGCAGAACCTTGGAAGGATGATCCCCAACACGAAAATATTTGGATCAGTCCCGAGTACAAGGAAATCACAAATGTGCTTGCCGTTGATTGCGAGATGGTCGGTATTGGACAGTTGCAAGACAGTGAATTGGCCAGGGTTTCAATCGTCAATGAATTTGGATATTGTGTTTACGACACGTTTGCGAGACCATTAGAACCAGTAACAAGTTATCGGAGCAAGAAAAGTGGGGTCTATCCAAAGGACTTAATTCTAGGTGAGTTCTTATTCACCCACATTACATTTAGGGTAAAATTTATTACTAACACAATTCTTATTTTCTCTGTTTTAGCACCCTCGGTGTCACAAGTTGTGAAAGAAGTAAAAGAGTTGGTCAGAGGAAAAATTCTAGTTGGTCATTCTATTCACAATGATTTAGAGGTCCTGAGACTTCACGATCAACCAATTGACACCAGAGATACTGCGATTTTTTACAAGCAAATTTTGGGCCAGACTAGAACGCCTAGTCTCAAGTCTTTGACAAAACAGTTTTTCAACTTTGAAATCCAGCAGAACGGCAACTGCGGCCATTCTTCAATTCAAGATGCACAAGCTACTTTAAAGTTATATTTAAAGCATCGTGATTATTGGGAAAGCGACTTGAAAGAAAAGTGAGTATATATATACGTGATAAATAAGTATTCATTTAATTATTGATGTTTTTTTAACTTTGTATATTTTTTCAGACGAAAACTAGCAAACATTCCTGGCAATTCTAGGTCAGTTGCATCTGCCCCCATAAAGTGTATTACAGAAATTAGCATAAAACCACAAGAACGGGACATTTTCGTCGAATCTGAAGAAGTGTATCTTAGGGAAAATCAGATATTGGGGAAATACGAATCTAGTGCACATTATCTCGATGTCCAATTTCGTCTCTTGCTAGAGGATTTGTTACGCCCTATACGATATGGAGTCAAGACAGTCCGCCTCAAAGGATCAAAAAAAGCTCGGATTGATTCTCTGTTTCGAGATGTTTACATCCAACTTCCTCCGGAAATCAAGGAATATGAAGTTAAAGCAGCAAGAACTCAAATTCGAATCCCTGTAGCAAGAAACAAATTGGTTGACGTGGATTGGGAAATGTCGAAACTTTTTCTCCCTGGCTCATTGCTTCTTGTTTCTCCGGATAATTTTAAAAGCATCAAATTTGCCACTGTTAGCCAGCGTCCAAGGGACTCTACTCAAGTTTTTGACACGGTAAAACTAACCATCCAGTTCTGTCCAGACGGTCCATCATGGGTGATTGATGACAAGACGAACAATTTCATTGTAATGGAAAGCCCAGCTTACTATGAGGCTTATCGGTTGGTCCCCCTATTATTCGACAACAGAAACATTTAAATTGATTTATGCTAATATTTACAGGCACACTTTGCACTTTCTACAAACAGTCAATCTTGACAAGTTCCCTTTGAAACGATACATTGTGGATGCTGACACTTGTTCCAGAGTTCCAAAAACTTTGATAGCTGGTGCAAAAACTAATCAAATGGATTTTGGAATATTTCTCGGTTCATGTCATGAAAAGCGATTTGCTGATCCACTCAATCTTAATACTTGGCCTACCAAAGAAGATTTAGGATTTGACGGATCTCAGTATGAAGCGTTTCGGAAATCCTTAACACAGGAGCTGTCAATCGTACAGGGTCCTCCAGGAACTGGTAAAAAAAAAAGTTTAAACTTAATAAAGGCTGATTTTTAGTATTTTTTTAAAATATTTATTTATAGGAAAAACATTTATAGGAGTTCAGTGCGTCAAATTCTTTCTTACAAATCCGTGGCTGTTACAAAATTCTCCAATTATCATAGTCGCTTATACCAATCATGCCTTGGATGAAACATTGCAGAAAATATACGAATTTGTGAAGGATCATTTTTGTGAAGGGAAACCAAAAAAAGCAGAACACATGATTCTTCGTATTGGTGGGGGTTCCAAATCCGAAGCGATTCAGCCATTGACTGTTCGGCACAAAATGCTCATCAACTCTGAAATTCAGCGACTGAAGACTTTGGCAAACAAACAGAAAAAACTTGTTGATGGCTTGCAAAAATGTTTTCAAAATGGAATTGTAAACTTTGAAAAGTTACCACTGATAGTAACAAATTCTCTTGCTGCTACAGCTGGAAATGTTTGGCATAAATTTAAGAGAGTGCTACAGACTATATCATCAAAGCCATACGATTGGTTTGGAATAAATGACTGTGATCTTCCAAGCTTTGAAGATTTGAAGAAGGAACAATCAGCCGCTAACAAAAAGAAAAAAGGAAAACAAAAACAAATCAGTTTTCTCTTGTTTGAATATCCTAAACTATTCCAATCAATAGCAGCTGCTCATCCAAATTTTATGATTAATGTTGTTGGACAGCTTGATGCTCAATTGGTGGATGTTCATTTGACTACAAGCACTATCAAAGTATCTGATGGAGAGTTCGCTGTTCGTTGGGCATTTTACTTTTGTCTTTTGAGACATTTGAATTTAATCATGGAGCGAGCCAAGCTAGAATTAGCAAAAATCACATCGCAAGTGGAAGATTATGCTGACTATCCAACTCTAGCCAAAAGTCGAAAAATGGCCATTTGTATCGGACTTACCACCACGGGAGCTGCCAAATTTAAAAAGGAAGTATGCAGAGTTAAACCACGTGTCGTTTTAGTTGAAGAGGCTGCTCACGTTTTAGAATCGAATGTCGTTGCCTCCCTGACTGAAAGTATTGACCGAATGATCATGATAGGTACAATGAAGCGTATATAGTGTTTTTGCATACTTTATAATAATTATTTTGTGTCTATTTATTTATTTAGGGGATCATATGCAGCTGCGGCCGTTGACTGCTGACTATGAATTATCAAACAAGTATAGATTGAACGTTTCACTGATGGAACGATTAGTTAGAAATTCAATCAAAAACAAGGTGAAAAATTACGTCCAACTGACGACACAGCATAGAATGAGAAAAGAGATAGCGAGCCTCATAAGTCCAGTAATCTACCGTGAGCTGTACAATCACCCATCAGTATTGGAATATCCCAACGTTAAAGGGTGTTACAAAAATGTGTTCTTTGTGGATCATAAAAATTATGAAGCTCGAGAGTGGGGTAGCAGTAGCTGTTTTAACAGATTTGAAGCTGATCGCGTTGAGGCATTAGTCAAGTATTTTCTCAATCATCGCTATTATAAACCATCACAGATTACCGTGATTGCTTCCTACTTGGCTCAAAAAAATTTGATTGAAAAAGTTAGTGGCAACACTCGTTTATATAAAAAGTTTATATTCATATAATAATAATACATTTTTTTAATTGTTTTAGAAATTAAAGAATTCGCTGCAACTTGAAAAGGAAAACTGCATTCGAGTCTCTACAATTGATGGATATCAAGGAGAAGAGAACGACATCATCATTCTATCTTTAGTTAGGAGTAATGCAGGCAAGAAAGTTGGATTTTTGAGTAACTCGAATCGTGTAAATGTCGCACTGAGCCGTGCTAGGTATACTAAAAATATTATTATCTGAAAAATATGTTTTCCGTTATAAAATTTATTTCCTAAATATATAGGCATGGACTTTTCATGTTTGGCAATATGGATTGTTTGACAGCATCTTCAGATATTTGGGAAGAAATTAATGAGATTTTAGTCAAAATGGATTCTATAGGCAAATCACTTCCTTTCGGAGAACAAACAAGTCATCCATGTCAACACGAGAAAACGACTGACAACGCTTCTTGTAAAGCGAAAGTAATTACTAAGTGCAGTCATAAAGTAAGAGACAGTAAATATTATCTTGATAATTATATTATTTTTAACAAAATTGTTTTCATTTTACTTTAGATCGCTGTCTCATGTCACATGGTCAAAGAAAAGGAGCCAGTTTGTGGAAATCGCTGCACCAAGTTGTTTAACTGCCTTCACAAATGTCGTTTACCTTGTCACGATCATGACCCAAAACAACATGGCAGTCTGTATAAATGTCTGGAAAAATGTCAAAGAAAGTGTCCAAATTTTGGACACCCATGTCCTGGCAATCATGAGTGTTTCTCCCATTGTCTAGTGTATAATAACAAAGGATGCATGAAAAATGTAAGGATTGCCTATACTTGTCAACACGGATCGGGCCTTGTTCCATGTCGGGATTTTAATCCTGAAAAGAAAACTGCATTCAAATGCCCCAAGTGTACAAAGAAAACTGAAAAGCCAGAATCTGCAAAATCTTCATCGCCCAAAAAGGAGTAATGAATCGAGTATTAACCCTAGAGTATTATTTTGAACATGTATTTACATATTTTTTTAAAAATATTATTCTTTCTTAAAAACTTTTATTATATCTTTATAACATTAGAACCTATTTGCAACTCAAACAACATTATTGACACGATTTGCCCGCATTAAGTGCTGTGATATTCGTGTACGCTTTGAAAAGTGAATCTTTGAAAAGTAGTTTGTAGTATGAAGGTGACTAACTTTGAAAGAGATTGAGAGAAAAAGAGAACTGAGATATTTTAAGCAAATTAAACTATTTATTTTGGGAAAATGAATAATTCATTACTAATCAACGATATTCATGTGATAATATGATACATCATTTTAGCCATTATAAATATTCAAAGAATCTTAAGTCTTCATTGTCATATTTGACGCACAATTTATGTGTAATCTTTTGAGTCAATATATTATTGTACGGTACTATGAAATGTGATTATTAAAAATATACAGTTATTTAAAAGTTAGAAACGGATAAACTTATGAAATAAAAAAAAAACATAATTTGTAGTTTTATGTGAATTTTGAATTTTTACTTTTTACTTTTAGACTTCTAATGAGAGATTTTCACAGCATGCAACGTTTATTTCATTGATGATGATGGCTTTTGGTTGTTTTCATATCCATACCACGTCGTCAGTTATGTAAACTGAACTTTGGAGATTTACTGAGGATTAATCATGTCAATCAGTATTTTGGTTAATTTAGTTTCTATTATTTTAACAATATTCTTAATTACATTTCTAGTCCCAGTTTCACTTGTTTTTTTGTCTCCTATTTTGATTTACAGACAAATAATCATTCAGTGTGCAAAAATATTAAAAAAGGACACTCTTGGAAAAATTCTAACCTCTCGTTCTTCCATTTTTGTGTCTGAAAAAGTTTATCGTGACCCAATAAACAATGTAATTTCCCTGTTTATCGTGGAGGGCAAAGTGGACGTTGATTATTTGAGACATGCATTTGAGACAAGAGTCGTGAAATTGATGGATTCCAAAGGTGAACTAAAGTATCCAGAATTAAGATGTAACGTAATAACGAATTGGTGCGGATTTCCATTTTGGAGAAAGTTGCCAAATTTTGACATTAAAGAAATGGTTCACTTTTACAACAATGATGGTAAAATGTCAAGTTTTATGAAAATCATTCCATTACCTACTATATACTTGTTTTTTTGCATTTAAAGGAAACCAAACGACAACCCACGCCAATGCAATTGAGCTGTTAAAATCAACTGCATTTCAACCTTATTCAAAATCTAGACCACTCTGGGAAATTGTTGTTCTTCCAAACTACATCCCAGATCTTCAATACACAAAAACAATAACTTCTCCAGATTTATCATATTCCGGAATAATTGTTCGAAGTCACCACGGACTTTGCGATGCATTTTCTCAACTACAAATTGTTCAATCCCTTAGTCTGCACCAATTTGAGTTTGTAAAACCAACGACGGATTACACCCAACGTGAAGGTCTAAAGAACGTGTCAATGTTTTCAAAGATTAAACATTCAATCATTTTTTGTCTCATGGTTCCATTCGAGTTTTCAAGAATGATTATAAGGAAAATGTTTCTGGTCGAACGTTGGAGCGGATTGGAGAAGACAAATAATGATGATTTTGAGACAAATTTATCTCGATTTTGTGGTAGCCATTCTCCAAATTTCCCTTTAGCCGAAATACAGCAGATTAAGAATATTCATGGAGTGACCGGAACTGCAATTCTATTCTCGGCCTTAATAGGATCTATTAAGAGAACATTATTTTCTGAACTGTCTCAAATTCCCTCTACTCTTGTCTTATGCATTCCACTACCACTTCCTCATCCTCCTCCCAAACTAAGAAACCACGTGTGAGAAATTGGCTAATTAACCAATTTATAAAATAATAATGATCTTTGTAAATTTTCAAATGATTTTATTCTAACAGGACTGTTGGTTCATTCTCTGTCCCACTTTTGAATGATCCCCTTGAAAGGTTGAAAATGGTGTACAAAAGATTGCAAACGCTTAAAAAGTCAACCCTTCCGTTCACATATTCAGTTATTATGAAAATTGCTGGATGTCTGCCATCATTTATGATTCGTTTTGGATTTAGTCAAATCACATCTTCCGACAATATAATTTATGTATCCAATGTGCCAGGCCCAAAGGGAGAAAGTGATTTCGCAAATTATCCCATCAAAGATTTTCTTCCCATGTCTGGTGCAATACTGCAGTGCCAAGGTATATTTATTACGTATACAAGTATTAGTTTATTTTTTGGTGGGATTATGAATAATTTCATCAATATCACAAGGTTTGGGCGTTTCATTTTTATCTATTGGAGGAAATATGCGCATCAGTTTGGGAGCAGATAAGAAAATCCTGGAATCTGATGCAAAGGCAAAAGAATTGATTGATAATTTTCTTGAAGAATTGGAGAATTTAAGGAATGCCTGTCCTCAATTAGATTTGGTACAAGTTATATAATATGATGCTTGTTGCATGTTTTCAAATTATTAGTGTAAATTGGATGCGAATTTGAAAGTAAGTTCTCAGTAGATTTCGCAAAACACGGCATTGGATTTCACAAATGAGGATAAATTGTTTAGTCTAAACGGAATGTATCTTTTTATTATGGAATATATTTTAAGAAAATAAAAGTATACAAATGGACAAACTCAAATCTCAATTCTCAAGAGAGATAAGAAGACAGTTATATAGTCGTCCTAAAAAAACACAAACTGTTTTTCGTTTTATTTTTTGTTATTTTATTTATACTGAAAATGGATAAGGCAACTAATTCCATCTCATTTTTAAAAATACTTAAAAGGGCAGATACATTACTGGAGAAAGTAGTAATATTACATCTCTCTGGACTTTCTTTTGTGTTTTGCCCTCTTTTCATAATTAGTATAATCATTTTGGCAATTTACAGGCAATTAGTAATAATCTGTGCAAAAGTGTTTAAAAAAGATGCTTTGGGTGACCCTTTAAGTGGACTATCTTCACTGGCCGGGGCTGATGAAATTTACACCCATCCTCAAGGTACCATTTGTGGGGTAGAGATTTGTGAAGGAATTCCATCAATTGAGCATATTAGAAGCGTATGGATGAAAGAGATCGTGGAAAAAATTGATCTACAAACGGGAAAATTGTTTTATGGGGATCAATTATTTCGAAACGTTTCCGTGTGGAAAGGGTACCCATTTTTTAGAGCTCTCGATCCAAAAATACCAGCTTCCGAGCGTTTGAAGGAAATGATTCATTTTTTGAATGACGACGGTAATGATTAATTTAATCTACTCATCTTTGGTACATGTTTTTATTATTAATATAGTTTACAAACTTCTTTTATAAATTATTTCTAGACAAACAAGAGACAAATTTTCAAATTCTTACAGAAACAGTACGAACTTACATGTTTAAAGAATTTTCCAAAGATAAACCACTTTTAGAAGTAATTTTGCTTCCCAATTATACTCCTCACCCGGAAAAGGATACTGGTCTTTCTCCCAGTTCAAAATATTTTGCAGTAATTTGTCGAGTTCATCATTCTTTGTCTGATGGTTTTGGAATGTTCAAGTTAATGGAGAAAATTAGCACAAAAGCCAAATCTTTTGATTATGTCGAAAGACATAATTATGTCAGCAAGAAGGGATCAATTGTTGTTAAAATATTAACAACAATTGGGTCGGTGATAAAGATGCCATTCGAAATTATGGAACAAATTTTTTACATTTTCACAATATCTAATGATGGATTTATCTGGGACAAAGAACCTGGATCCAAAGGAGCAGTTATAAACGACATGACAAAAGAAGAAAAACATAAGAGATTGAAAATGTCAGTTGGCAAAAGCTTTCCTCTCGACGATATCACGACTATTAAAAAGGCTTATAATGTGTCCGGAACTGCAGTGCTTTATGCAGCAATTGCAGCTGCAGCAAGAAATACGGTCATGGTTCAAGGGAAGAAAATGCCTCCAAAAATTCCCTTCGGCTTTATTTTACCCCTTCCTGACCACAGTGGAAAATTGACAAATCGTGTGTAAGTTTGTTTAATTTGTTATTTTTGGTATATACACTTTTGAGATATGATTACAATTGTAGGACTGGATGTAGAGTTCTGGCTTCGCTTGATCCCGATCCAATCAAAAGACTTAGGAAAATGCATGAGAAACTGAGCCTTGCTAAACGTTCCACTATTCCTATGGTTGGTGCATTTATCTCAAAATTCATAGACAACATGCCTCGCTCTTTTAATAGGAGTATGACATCTCGAGAGATAAAGGAACAATCAATGTGTGTTTCAAATTTGGCTGGTCCCAAGCAAGCCGTGGACTTTTGTTCTTACGACGTAAAAGAAATTTTCTGGGCTTGTGGTATTAATACTGGAGTTTTAAGTAATTGTTTTATAAGATTTATAAGAATAACTTGGTTCTAATACCTATTTTGACTCTAGGTCTTTTCGTTACAATTGTTTCTCTTGGTGGGAAAATTCGAGTGGGAATGTTGGCGGATTCAGGATTTCTTAAATCAGACGAGCAAGTGGACCAAATTATGGATAATTTTTTCAAAGAGTTGGAAATTTATAAAAAACATATTCCAAAGAATGGCCTAGTTGTAGTAAATGTTGTATAATTCTAAATAAAATATAGAATGCAAAACTAAAAGATAGTTAAATATTCAAATTTATTTCAAATAGAATGCACTAAAACTGTTCTTTTTATTTATCACTTAGTTTACTTCACATGGGTATCGACATATCCTTCCTTGACAGACTTTGCTTATCCTTTAAAATCTGGTGTAAATGTGGAGTCCATTCTTTTCCAAGAAGTTCTGGGTTTTCATTGAAGCCAACACACCAAAGAAGAAACATTTCAGATTGCATACATAAATTCGATTTCTGTAGCTCTTTAAAAACAGCCATTTTCTGTTCCATAAATGTTGTTCTCTGTAAATTATGCGAGGCAACTTTGTTTTGAAAAAGCTGAACGTTTTCAAATTCAACAAAATGAGATAACATGTTGACAACTTTTAGATCCTCAAAATTAAATTGTCCATTAAACACGTAAACTATTGTTTTGACAGTATTACAAAGTTGTAAAACTAATGACAGAATTGGCAAGTTTCCACCTTCTTCAAGTCCATGCGTTTCCACAATTGTATACGTACTACCGTCATCAGGGTTTACAACAATCTCTGCCTCAAATTCTTCTTTGGATCCTTGAGCACTGGGCAGTGGAAAACGAGTCGTACAATTGAACGCATGAAATATTTGATTGCACAAATAACTTTTTCCAACTCCGCAAAATCCAACAACAATAATGGCGTTTTCAAATTGACTTGACAGTTTGGACATCATTAAGCTCACTCTTTCTTACTTTAAAAGACAAATTATATTAGACTTCGCAATTCTACTGTACCTAGTCCCACCATAAATACTGTTACCAATGTAAAGGTTCATATCTCTAGTAATTTTGGGAATTGGGACTTTATTCGTGTTTCATTGAAAAGCCAGATAAATTTCAGTTTAGAAAAACCTAAGATACTTTAAAGTTTTGACCCCCAGCGTGAACACACAGCTGCGAACGGTCACGGCATGCATTCGCAGAATCACACACCTCTTTTAAGGACATATTGTCTCATTCCAAGACGAGAGATTTTTTGAGGCATTTGACGCTTTTGTGTGTATTAGCACATGCGATTGCCTTCA
>JAQIXN010000034.1:0-89285 GCA_034698145.1 Proisotoma minuta | reverse complement strand
CTTTGCCATAAATTCAGCCCAAGACTTATTTATAAATGTATGCATGCATATTGAAAATATTGAATTCTTTATTTTAGGCTTGACCTTTTAGCATTTATTAACATTTCCGAACACTTTAAAATTTTGATACATTGCCATTGCTTCAACTCCCATCATTCCCGTTTCATAAATAGCCACAGATTGCTATTTGGTCAAAGTGTTGGTGGCCAAGCCAAAAAAATCTCAAGTCTTAAAAATCTTCCCCTCCTATATATTTGTTGATCTCTCAATGCATATGAAAAGATGTAGTAGTTGGTATTTATGACGAACACGGAACTTGAGCCAGGTATTTTAGCTCCTTAGATCATCCAAGAGAAGAGGAGGATTTGGGCAAACTTCAAACTGGCCAGTGCATTGCATTGTTGAGACATTCGTCCGAAAGTTAATATATGATACCGGTTACTATCTACTACTCACTTTCCTATCTTAGCCAGATAGAAATTTCAGGGATGGTCCAAACAATTCTTGTTTGTTAGCTTGTATTCTCATTGTTGCTGCTGAATGATGGATGTTGAATTAATAAAAAGAAACACTGAGTCCCGTTCCTTTTATTGCACTTGGGTTTGGCTCCGTCTTGGACATCTTTTAATTTTCCTCTTCCCTACATCATATCAATTATTATTCCCACTTGATGCAGCGGTCAGAAGAAACGTTGGATTAATCTGTAATGATACAGGCAGAGAATTATTGCTTACACCAACTTTTAATTTGCATAAACGTTAATCCCATCCCATGGTCAGTTCATGAAACTGAAATCGTTTGAACCAAACTTAATTATCAGCAACTGTTTTCTCCCATCCAATACTGTTATCATTTTAAGGAGACGGCAAAGCCAAACCTGATTTCTAATTGCATTAGATCATGTAATGTGTGAAAATATTTGAGGAATGTGATAGCTTGATATGAATGAATATTTCTAAATTTAATAAGAGCCATCATAACTGATGAGAACTTGGTTGTTTGTTGGGATATAAATCTGTAACCTGATATTATAGTTTCTTCAATATTTGTCTCAGAAACACTAAATCTTGAGCAAATAAAGATCAAAAAGTAGGTATACCACTTTTTCTTTGCTAAATAAAGTAAAATCCGCATTTGCTAAATCAACCAAGCTCTTGACCACTAACAACAACGACGTACGTTTCTTGTGAAAACAAAATGACGCTGAAAATTTAACCCAAATATTCCTTATATGTTTGACAAATTCAATCGGATTTAATTTCGTTTTCATGAAAAGCAAATGATCCACTTAAATTTCTTTCACTGGGAAATTATCCGATTGTATATTTTACTTTCCTTAATTTTATGAGCCACAATGACACGAATTTGAATGATAAACATGGATTTGGTTGACTACCTAATGGCAATAAATAATAGAGAGGAAATAAACTCTAAATAATTTTCTTGTCATTTTAAATTTAAACCATTCATTTTCTTTGAAATATATATGTACACTGGCTCTGAAATTATTAAATTTAATCTCTTTTACGATGATAAATAAGGGAAGGGAATATGAAAAGTAAAATTATGAATTATTAAGGTGACATTCCGTCAGTGATTAAATGCTTTGTTGAGTTAAATTTTATCCACCTGTGATTTAAGTGGGTTAGCCTAAACGTTTCACGCCTGTCCCATGCAATTTCTTAGGGCCCACATAAATAAAGGGAATTATTAGAGATCACGGAAAATACTTTTACTTGCGTACCCCATTTAAATATTTTTAAAAGTTTAACACTACTCTTTCTAAACAATTAGAAATGTTTCATTTTAGATTCTTTTTATGATACAAATTAGTCACTGAAGATGAGACATGCCCAAGACATCCAAAAAATAATGCAAATTTAATAGCTGAGAATTTAAACCAAAAACCAATACAAGATCCAAGAAAATGAAGTTGTGTTGTGCCCAAACGAAAAGAAGTTTCCACGATTCAGGACCAACCTGGAAGAATGGAAATTGCAATGGAAAAGCAAATTTGATATCAATCTTTTTTGATTTGGAATATAATAAAATTCACAATCTTTCTTCAATTTCACACGTAGTTCAAATGTACAAGATAATAATAGCCAAGCTTCATCTTTGACACACAAAAGATCTCTGTTGGTGGTTAAACTTGGGAGTGTTTGTCGGTAGCAAACATTATCATGACCTACCTACTCCTTTGTCCTCTTAACATTATTCTTTAATTCCCATCTTAAAATTGAATTCTATAGACCTAAACTATTGGGGTAGGCATAAATTTTAATTACTTTACAAGCTAGAGAATTTTTATTTTATTGAGATGATAATGAAAAACGAAAAGGAAACTTTGATTACATTAATGGCAGGGGACTTGAGCAAAAAATCCTTTATCGTGGACCCTTAAAGGGAAGCATTATAAAGAATTATTATATAAACATTCAATCCCTGGACCCAACTTTCCATAATCAAACCAACAATGGGATTTGTATTGTCGGAAATATTTGTTGGATACAAATAAAGGAATGTCGTCTCATCCTCATCAATCCAAGTCACGGCTAAAGAAGGGCTAAGATTATTTAAGGGCTCATTCTCCCTCATGTAAAACGATCTTGGACAACTTTAATCCCAAAATACCCCTTGGCTTCCACACACAAAAGGTACTTGTTGTAAGTGAGTTGTTTACTGCCAAAAAGATTGTATACGATAATCTGGAAATCTAGATGGATGAGTTCAAGGTGTCATCATGATCAAAGGGATTCTTTAAAGTTTCAAATGCTTTACATAAATTCCATTTTACAACTCTGTTAAAATGTCAGCACATACCTTTATTTAGAGCTTCCAAAATAAGAAACGCGTCATCCCCTAAATTCCAAAGAATGTTATTATTATTGTTTCAGGTTGCAGTAGGTGACAAACAATGGAATGACGGAAGTTTGTAGATAAAGATGCAAACTTGGCAATTGACACCAATTCCAAGACTAAAAACAAAAAGATTCTTTGTGATGACAAAACTTGACTGCCCTTCCTTAAAATATTCATATTCATTTTTCAATTAACAATCTGTAAATTAATAAAACTTGTGACAGTAGCGACACGAACTCTTGTTTTTAATAAAAAGCTGACGTTTTCCTCAAATGCAATGCTTTCACTTTAACATTAAACTTGACCATGGATCTTAAATTAAATCCTCATCACATACAATTTTATTTTAAATGCCAACAGCCATTGAATTTCCTAGCTGTCCGATTGCCCATTGTTCAGAGATATTTTTGGGATGCTAATGGGGTCACTTGGATTGAATTCTTTGGCTGCACTGATCGGAATTCTTAATGACCAATAATAATTGCTAATGGACTGTTGTAGGTTTATTTTGCCTTTCAAGACGTGTTTAACGCATAATTTACCATTTACACAACCTACACAATTTTCTTTTGCCAACGATATTAATGGGGTGACGAATTGTATGCGACGGTGACGGTGACATGACACATAAACGTAAATGATTTGAAACGAAGCTAAATTAAATCGTAAGCGTAATCAATTATGCTCTGCATTCATTGCAAAACCAAAATAGGAAATTATTTTCAGAGATGAGACAGTCTTTGAAAATATCAGATAATCCACATGACGCATGAAGATTGAAACTGCGATTGTCAATTTTATCCAACTGCACTACTTTTAATTAGGACATTTGCTAAATGTAAATTGTGCTTTCACTCATCTTCACTAAGATAAAATTTTCACGTTCAATAAATTCAATTTATTTTACAGTTCATGGACATTTGATAAGTTAAGTGGTGGTTACAGGTCCAGGTCGGTCATAAATGTTTTCATACGAATGAGTCTTTTTCACATCTGCAAAATACCAAAATCTCAATCATATTCAAACCAACAAATGCATCTTGCTAAATACCTTTTCGAGGTGGTTTAACTGGAGCTGGAGAAGAAAGACTCTCTGGTTCTTGTTCCTAATAAAAATATACAATGAAATTATGTATTTTATTTATTTATTTGAAGTTTTACGTGTTTTGTAGATACTTTGCGTGGTGGGCGTGGTGGGGGAATTGGCTGCGATTGTTCTTCTTCCGTTTTAGCTTCCATTTTTGCTATTTGATGCTCTAGGATTTTTTTTAAACGCTTTTTATATAGAGTTATTCGGACGTATGAAAATTTTAATGAAATGTTATTGAAAGAAAAGTTACTCAGAAGGAAAACCTCAATGATAAAAAAATATTAACCTCAGGAAAAATATGCGTTCAAGGATGTTTATCTTTAATCAAATGACGAAACCATAATAGAAACAAATTGTCAAATTTATAGTTTTCTGTAATTTCAAATCTATTTTATCTTCACTTTAAAACATAATCTTACAAAGACTAATAATAATACAAAAAATCATTATAAATAACGATTACAGTTTAAAATCAATTTAGGATTTTTTGTGTGTATATGTATGTATATATTTTACATAATAAAACCACAAATATTTAATCTATTCGTTAATCTAAACGAAAACTATTCTAAAACTATATTTTACTACATTTAACATTGTAAAAAGATTAATTAATAGTCAAGTACAGTGTTCGGCCCTTTTTTGGTCAATGATTAATACTATCAATAACAACATAATATTAATTAATTACGTTTACTATTTATCCTCTTTGACATTGTCATACGGAGACGGACTCCTTACTACTGAAAAATTAGGGAATATCGTCAATAAAAATCCAGATTCATGAATCAATTTGTTAGTTTGCATTCATTCATGTACCTGGCTTGTTAGTTATTTCCGCCCGACTCCTTGAGGAATAATCAATATAATGAAATGGATTTGGCTTAGTCTATAATTATACAAATGTTATCGTGAAACATGACTGACTGACTGTAGTCTTAAGCGTTACATATAAATAAGTTATTTATAAATTTACATAATTTCTTGGCGGAGGTGGGGGCGCTGGTAATTCCTGATCATGAACTCTCATATGACTAGGTTTTGAAGGAATTACGGGTGGTGATGTGTGATCTGGAACTATTCCAGGAGATTCAGGTTGATGAGAAATATTAGCTCTAGCAGGTTTTTTAGGCACCGGTGGATTTGTTAGGGGTCGAGGGGGCGGAGGTATTTGGTATTCGGCTGAAGCTTCAGCTGTCGAAGAAGAACTTATTGGAATATTCGGTGGGTCGGGTGGAACGTAGGAAGGACAAAATCTTCGGTCGTGTGGATTTCTATAAACTTTAGGACTGTTGGAATCGGCAGAGCCATAACCAAAGGGACGCTCTCTTTCAGAATCAGGTTCAGAGACGCCACTATCAGGGACGCTATTTCCACTTCCACTCTCGTGGCTTGCGACGCTCTCACGGTCCGCAGAACTTCCATGATTCACTGGAATTTTAAAACAACATGTTTTTTACAAATATTTAATTTGAAAACACTTCAATGAATTTTCTAACTCACGTCTTTTATTAACGTCTTCCAGCGAAGTTTTGCTTTCAAGGTGTTCAATCTTTGGGAGTGAGGTGATACTTGTCTTCTTCTTTCCTGAAAAATACCAAGAAAAATATTATAAAGTGCTTTATTTATGTAACATTAAATTATCTAATAACAAAAACCTATTTACCTCCAATAACAGCTTTAACTTTATTCAAAAAGGAAACTCCTTTCGAACTTTGGACAGTCTGCATGTGCTTATATTCGTCCCTCAGATTTTTCATGTAATTCTTCTTTTCTTCAATTGATTTCATGACATCGGGACGGGATTTCCAATTTTCAAATAGTAGCTCAATTTGTTGCATTGTGTAGCCACTACTTGCAAAGTCTTTCATAAGCTGAATCAGTTCTTCGTCCACTGGATCTAGAACAACTGCAGGATCCCCATTACTACTTTGGCTAGTTTTCTTTTCTACTTTGCCATTATTTTGGCGTTGAGAACTGGAATATGGGATGGAATTATCTCTTGAAATTTTTTTAGTTGCTGGACTGCCATTCTTTACTTCTTTATCATTTGCCGAGTCGATGTGTTGTGTCAAACTTTCTGTCTGTGTCACTGCAATGAAAGTCCCTTCTTGATATCGAATAAATTCTTTTTTCATTGTTTCTGTGTTTTCTTCAGAATCCATAAAAATATAGCCATCTTTGGTGGGAATTGATCCAGGAGTTTTCTTTACAAGAACAGGAGAATTATTATTTTCTGGTGGTTCCAAGAAAACTGGTCTGGCATCCGGTGGTGGAATTGTGTAATCTTCATTCACCAGTCTTGGAACATCATAGTCAAGACCTGGCACTGGAGAAATAGACTGTCGTCTTGCCGCATCTCGAGCATGTTTCCCTCCTTCACGCGGATGTCGAAGACGAACTTGTTCCTCGATGTGCTCTTCAACCGTAATGAATGTCTCCGTTTCTGATGGAGTGTTCTCGTGTCCGTCCACATTTGCATATTCATAGCCCCTTCTAACTTTTAATTTTGGACTTCTTGCAGCTGGTTTTGGTTTTTTAATTAAATTATTGCTATTAGAGGTAACAGTAGCAGTGGGGTTTTCGGAAATTCCATTGATTTGGTCAACATTCCAAGTTATATATGAACCAGCACTGTTAAAGCTTTTTTGATCTTCTGGTACACTGACGCTGATATTTTGATTTTCGTCTTTTGATGGCGTTTCGTCCGGCTCTGTAATTGCAGTTTCGGGGAGATTTTCATACGAAGGAAGTGGCACTTCTTGGGCATTTCTTGATTTGCTGACAATTTCTTTTTTACTCAACTCTAGTACACTTTCTCTGGCACACATTTTTTTGATCAATTGGTATGCTTGACAGGATGCACTAATTTCTTGGTGGACATGAAAATCTTGAATTATTTGTGCAACATTTTCATGATTTCGATATTCTGCCAAGTCTAATGCTTTGAAGCCCTGATCATTTGCAACTTTGCACTGTTCGAGACCATCAGCTTCATCAAGTACAGTAAAAGCAGTGTGTTCTAAGCCATAATATGCAGCAAAATGCATTACTGTTGGAAATTCGTCCCCTGAAATAGTAATAATAATAATAATAATTTATTATTGTACATTGAATGTAACTAACTGATGTTAAGCAATAAATACCTTTGCAAATAAGGACGTCATTCATAAGCTCAATTGCAGGATCAGTTAAAAAGTCAGTGCACTCTCGATAGTTTTTGATCAAGGTTTGTTTAACATGCTCGTCAAAAAGTTTAACAAATCCAGGCACCATCTGAAAAAACAATATTTACATAGTTTCTTTTTTTCCATTTCATTACTTTATGCTGTTTTTAGTTTTTACTTTAATCATTCTTTCCACGACATCCTCATCGCTCTGTCTTCCTTGTAAATCCGATTTGATACAAGTTATCCCCAATTTTTGTCCATTAATAAAAACCGTGACCTCGACATAAGCTGTTTTTTCCGGACTCAGTGTATCTGAAAATAGTAAAAACATTATATAATAGCTATACTCTAATCCATTCTTAAATGGCAATAGCCCAAACCGCAGGAATTCATATTTGCATTGATAATAAACAACAAATAACCTCAAAAACAAACTAAAAATATGTTACATAAGGTAAAAATCTAACCTGGGACTCGGACAGAAAGCGTAAACGGATTTTCAATTTTTGAGAATGTTGAGCCTTCAATTTTACGACCGCATGAAAATTGTACCCGAACTTCATCATCGGCTTCAACAGGCTTTTTCAACATGACTACAATTTTTGGCTGATCCCTTGTTACTTTTTTAGGAAATACGGAAAAATTGCTCGTGTTGCATTGCTCGAGGTTATAAATCTTGACAACTTGTTCCGTAAACTTTTTGCAGAATTCCGCATCCAGCTTGCTAGTTGAACGAAGTTCTACACAGAACCATTCTCCAAACTTTGCCAATACTGAGAAGGAAGAAAAACAAACAAATCCAAACAAATTATCATTATTGTTTCCAAAAAAATCGGATATTTATGTTAAAAAACTTAAATTACCGGTCTGATAGCCTTCGCATATTTCATGTTGATTAATTCCTCCAACCAAAACGGCAACAACTCGTTTTGAACGAAAGACTTTGTTGACGGGAGAAATGCGAAGTCTTGTAGATGCTTCTAATTTAAGTCGCTGCAGGAAGTGGTGAGAAATTATAACGATTTGTACTTTGCATTGATGAACATCCGCAGCTACTTTGGAATGCTCAAGATCCTTCAGATCGTAAGACTGAAGCCTGAAACAAGAAAAAAAAAGAGTGTAATAATAATAAAAAACAAACATTCCAACAGTTCTATTAGTCGTAAAATTCTCGAACAGAAGTAAAGAACAAAGAATGTTTTTTATCTTTAGTGGTACTTACTTGACATCCATCTTTTGCTTATCCATTGTGACCACTTTGTCCAACACTCCACGGATTTGTGCTTCTGCATTTTTAGAGAAAAAACACTCTTGACAAGACACAATTGCCACATCCATTTTTGACTCTGTGAAGAAAGGACATAAAAGTACTGTTTTAAAATTGTTCAGCCATGAATATTTTACAACTTTACAAGCAATAGCCACTAACAGTCTACTACAACTATAATAACTAACTATATTCTTCATGGACAGTTACATTAGTCACTTCCTGGAAAACAAAAGGAAAACCACAAAACGAAAGAAATATCAATCACAATTTTCCCAAGATTGCGATAAAATTAGTATAAAGTATAATCAAGACATAAATAAATTGTTAATCAACATTAAACAGAAGCATCTTTTGCTTTGCAGCAGATAAATAAAATATTTTGATCGATCATTATGACTCCTGTTTGTATTCAATTAAAAAAGTCCATGAACATATTAATGCATAATTTGGTTTTGACAGATGTGAAAATTATTTATCCGTTTTAATTAAACTCATGGCTTAATTCGTCTGGTATTAATAGTAACAGTAAACAGTTGACCACATTAGATAAGTAAATCATGTAAAACATGACATGCGAGAGATACGACGGCAATATCTTTGTGAAAGGAATCCTTCTTAAAACATCAAAAGCCTCATTGATCTTTTTGACCCTCCACTTCTCTTGGATTAAGAATTTAAGGAGCATCAAGAAGGAACACAAATATTCATCTTCTTTTTATGCCAATTTACAGACTAAATTAATCTATTCAAAGAAAAAAAAATCAAAGGGTTATACATTTAGCCACGTACATCAAGAATTTCATGTGAAACCAAAAAAAGTAACTTTTTCCTAAATTATACAAAACAAGAAAGATGAAATCCACTTAAACTTAACCCTGAGAAAAAGTCGGTCTATTTAAACAGTTTTAATTGATGCAAAGTACTGGTAAGAGATCCCCCAGTGAGAAAACCAAAATCCAAACCAAAGGATCAAAATCACTGCTCTCAAACTGTCAAAATCTTTGCCCAACCCAAACTCTTGCGTATTTTAAAAACAATTATTCAAAACAGACTAAATAATACTTTCTCTCAACCATTCAATCAGATAGTTAAACTCACAACTTCCGTTTCCATTTTACTACCCAAATCCGGTGATTCATTAACTTTATAAACATTTTCATTCATATTCTAAAATCCGGATCATCCCCCGGAATAAAATCAACTCAAGTAAACTTCCGATTTTCAATTGTCAAACAAAAATTCAATTGCTTGGTTCTATAAATAAGCTGGCTGATGTTTGAAACACTTGTTTTATAAATCCGTACACATGAAGAGAAGAGATGTTTGAAATCAAAACAAGTGATGTTATCTTCCACAAATGAGCTGACCTCGTAGCCCCTCATTTGGGCAATCTGTTTTTCACAAAGAAATAAACTTTCCCTCAGACAGTGGAACGATTCAGTCTCCAGACCAATACCTTAAAGAAACGCCCGCAGTTCAATTCAACCCTTTAAAAATCCCATGCATTGCATTGCACAATGCAGCTCTTTAAAGTTTCAAAAAACGGAAATTCAATATGGAATAAGAATTTTTGGTCTACTTGAAATAGAGTTTAAATTACCCAATAAAATAAAATGAATGAAGAATAGCTATAAAAAATTAAGAATCTTTACATCCTTTTCATTTTCCTTAAATTGGGAGATTGCTTTAATCATTTTATTGAAGATGAACACCCTTAAATTTAGTTCAATTCAATCCTTTTCCCATTTCCTCTGGGAAAATGGCCCATTTTTGGGATCTTGTGTTAAAAAACTCTTTTGAGTAGGAAACAATAATAAAACGTTTAACCTTGTCAAAACAATAACAATCCAGGGTAAAAGTGCGTGGCCTTAAAAACTGACACTAAACGGAACTTTATTCATTATCCAAAATTTTTAGAAAGGAAGAAAAGATGAAAATGAAAGGTGCGCAATTGAAGACGCTTCTCAAATTTCTTTCACAGTTTTTCTTCCCATAAATACGCAAAGTAAACTGTTAATATTCCAATTCCCACAAGTACCCTAAATGTTTATTGCCACCTAGATGGAACAATTCTCCAGAGGAAAACAAAAAGTATCTAATTTCAATGAAAAATCAAAATTCTGCAAGAAACTCGGCATTATTTAAAATTTAAATGCACTATTATTATAACTACAGCAGTTAGTTTAGTTTACTGATTTGAAGCCAGACAAACGAGATTGAATTACAAGAATAATAAGCCGAGATTTAAATCCCAACTGTTTAGTTAAAAACAACTGGGATCAAGTTGAAAAGTAAATTTTAAATGAAATAACAACAAAGAAAGAAAAACAAAAGCATCGCTCGATACGAATTCACTCAATCACGCTCAAGTTTGCAACCAAAGCAAACATTTTGCTGCATGGCGTGTGACACTTTAATTTACAACACAAAGTTAACTAATGAGTTATACAAATGGATTCACATTTACAAATATTTCTTTTTCATTTCCACCCACTCGGTAAATAGATTGGAATTTTAAATTGTACGGAAACATCAAACTCAAACCGGAAATCAAACCCTTGATTGCCAAAGTATTTTATTTCTCAAAATGAAATCAATCTGATGCAAAATTTCTGAAAAAAATGATAAATGTGTCATAATTTTGACACGCTCTCATTAAGACACTCACGCCCTCCGATTGTACAGCCAATAATCGGATGCACTTGGCCAAAGTGCGTGTCTAAAAGAGAACATGAATCTTTTTCGTAAAAAATGCATCCGCTCATTCCAAATCCAAATCCAAATCCAAGCCAAAAGGTAATAGTTCCATAAATAAATGTTCCCAGTCTTCAACACAACCATTTCCTTCAGCCAAGCTAAAATATGGGGGTAAAAAATTGCAACGGGAAAGTTTTAGAGATTCATTACTTTCGTATGAACACGCTGACACACAACGGAGTGAAATGATCTTTTTTACGAGCTACAACTAACTTACGGATATTCAATACTTGTGTAATACGGAAGGGAAAGAAATCATTCGCCTCCTTGAACTTATGACTTCCTTCCTCTGTCTCTTCCAATAATGACATTCTTAAATTCACAATCTACAAATATTTTACAGAAATTCAAATCTTATCCAAAGAAAAACAAATGAGGTGACAAAAATATCTTTTACTGATTAAACAGTTTCACCAGTCACTCAATCAACTGAAGCCCAAAAACCCCAAAAATGGAGACAGTGGCAAACCAAAGAAAATTCTTGTTTTCTTTACACAAAATTTTTATTTGACACTGACAGTTTACTTTAGGCAATAAATAGGGAAAAAATCTTGCTTGGGATAAAAAATTTAGGAAAGTAGTGAATCTGCTCATTAGCCGAGACAAAACAAGGAGATCCTAATTTCTCCGTGCAATACTGCCACTTTGAGTGACATCGTGTCATCGTACAAATGCGAAACTGATAGTTGGCCAAACTCCAACATTCTTAATAAACCAATCACTTTCACTTTACTCGAAAAAAAATCCTAATTAATACAACTTTACTATCTAATATAAATCAACATGTGTATGAACAACTAAAACTGTCGTATCAAGTTTCTCTTTGCGTAACGCTAAAAAGTCGTTTGACTGGAGAAAAGGTCCCTCCGTAAATTCTCCGAAGGAAGGTAAATTGATCTTTGTGCCAGTTGTCTATCAACTAATCGTCCCATCTTTTCCACAAATGTCCAAAAATCACATCATTCATCATACTTTGCGTTGGCTTAATCGTTGCAAGAGGGAAAAAATAAAACACCCCAAAAATAATGATCTACTTCTGAGTATTTTTTTTTTACTGAACATGCAAGAGTCTGTAAAAATGAGGGGACCGTGAAAGTAAACATGCTAATTTAATACGGAAAATTATGAAGCTTATTTATTGCAATCCGAGTCTCTTGACATTGAGAGGGGGAAAACATTCAACATTGAAGAAATTTCATAATAACACCCACGATGGATAACTTATTTGTTTGGCTGTGAAAAAAGTGAAATGCAAATGCAATCTAACGACCAACATTATTGGTTGTTTGACTGCGCAGAGTAAGAAGATCATAACATTGTCGAGTGCAATAAAAATGGCACCACCCATCAAGAGGTAAAATTATCATCTCATAACTCTCACATTCCAAATCGCTTAAAAAACAGCCCATTTTTCATCTTTTCAGCTATCCAGGATGAAGCGAAGCAAATCAGAGGCAAAATGAGACACAAACGCAAATAAATGTCATGCAACAGAACGGCTTCCGATTTTATGTCTAATTCGATTGACGATAAACCGAAACGGCCCAAACTTTGGCACTCGGAGTCAAAACTAACTTTGGGACTTTCTTTCTTGGCAAAAACAAATATAAAATCCATGTCAAGGATTCAGTTCAATGTAAAAGCCAAGTGTTTGAGATGCAGGAGGAAGAAACATAATTAAACGATGCTACTGTTTACAGTTTTCTCAACAATTTTAATAGCTCAATTACCGAAGGGTGAAGAGTTCTTTCCTGGATTTTACGACAACCGTATAAAGCCCTCCTGTCACCGCCAACTAGCCCAGCAGTCAACAATTCCAACAGCCATATGCAGCCTTACGTTGTTTTAAATTACTCTCTAAATGTCCAACAAAAAGTCAAAGGTCTCCAAAGTTTTCTCAAAAGCAACAACAATCCAAATCCAAATGACTTGAGCCGTCAGTCAGCCTTCATTTCCATTCTACTCAATCACAAGCACATGTCAAGGGACACAATTAGAAAAACAAGAGATTTCAATCTCAGAAATTACAAATCTGGAATTTTCTTTTAGAATCCCAGCATGCGGCTATTACATGGTCATTTTAGCCAGTTGAAGCTTAAAACCAAAGCAAAGGAGGTAATTTAAGAAACAATCGGGGAGTGTAAAACAAAAGCCCTCAGTCATTTAGTCCAAGGACAATATTCCGCATTGTTAGAGTGGGAGAGGGACAATAAGGCAGGGAACCATAAAATTCCCTCGCTCCAAAATAAAGTACTCGTACTCGGATTTACTACCACATTTGAGAACATTATGGAACATGAGGCTCATACATTGAAGTCTACCGTAATAAAAATAAAATGAAACAAAACAAAGTTTCAAACAAACCCCAAGTGTAGTTAGTTGTACTATTGCTGATTTTTCAATTACAACGACTCATTTTAACTGACTTTGACAACAAGCAAAAAACTGAAAAAGGAATTAAAACGGTCCCTTGAATAAGCTCATCTTTCAAATGCGGGTCCTTCAACTCATTATTTCAAAAGTCAAAGTGCAGAGACTTTAAAATAGATTTTGGCCACGATACCAGAAAAGAGGAAATGAACTCAACACCATTAAAGTCAAGTCTGGAAGTTGGAAGGTGCAGTTACAAGATTTAGATAAGTGGCTGCTCAAAAGGCCTTGTGCATTTTCAAAAGATAATGTAAAATATGATATTGCGTACTTTGTACGCGTGCCCTTGGATCTTTCATGTGTTCAACATCCTCGGCTGCAACCCTTAAGAGATGCAAACGGTTGATGAAGATCCCGAAGAAGCAGGAATTTCCTGTCACTTCCTCTTTCTCGTCCCTGCCTAAATGAACCTCAAACTCTGAAATGATTATCTTCCATCTCGGTTGGAAATTCAAGAAAAAACAGACTTCTTCTGCAATGCCACCAGCCAAAAGAACAAGTACAAAGTTTGTACTACAAACGCAGACCAACTTTTTCAAAACTTGTACTTATCTTTAGTCAAACTCTTCCATCATCTCACCGCAAATAATAATAACATTACACAAAACTAAACGCATTCATGACGAGTCGTTTGTAATCTATATGCACATGGCTTAATATAAAGAAAACACAAGAAGACATCTCAATGTTTGGTTACTCACATCCGGGGGCTAAACTTTTAACCAGCCTTTGTTTTTAATGCACCAACATCGGGTAGTTTAAGATCCGTAATGAAATGTGTTATTAAAATCGTATCATCACACAAAAGGGGGACAAAAAAATGAAGCATCTGTCTCTTAAATTTAATATCAAGTGTCTCTCTACATCTGTACCACAAAAAATCAAGCCACGCTACGCCAACCCTTTGAAATCTCATTTCGCATTGTCAGCATCCCTCACTACAAACCATGAATGAAAAGTACTGATGGCAATTAAAAAAAATAATAGAGTCGCATAATTAAAATAATTATTATTGTCCCAAAAATGACACAAACGGCTCAAAAGTCTAGCTAGGGACTCGTTAGACTAAAAAGATGACATTTTTGGTGCAACGTAAGTGTTGTGCATTAAGATGCATAATGCTTTAGATCTCTTTTGGATCTGTGTACCACAACACACCCCGTATTCCTTGGTTTGAAAACTAAGGCCTTATGTCATAGTCATGTCATGCTTAGACACAGTTGTCGTTTTTCTCCTTCATTGAAATTGCACTCGTGTGCCCAAATCAAACCAGAATGTCACTAATCTCTGACTTGGTCCCCCATCTTTGAAGATCCTTAAGTTAAGCCCCTTCAATTGACTCAAGCTGCAATCCATTGCTTTAAATCTACATAACACACACTAATCTTAATCCCAGTCAAGATTACTGCAAACTTTTCTAACCTAGCAGCCCTCCTAAAAATTGGTGTAAAGTTGAACCAAACAACCAACAAATCATCATGAAATGAAAGGTTATATGCTTTACTCAAAATTACCAAGTGTGAAAATATAAATAAAAAAAAAGTTCCAAGAAAGTGGAAAGGATATCTTTTGGTGTCTGGTAAATGTATGTTTAGTTTTTTGTATGCAATGCCGACTCATGCGTCATATTTAAACCATTTGTGTTTTGCATTTTGCACATGTTTGTGCTCCAATCATGCAAAAAATGAAAACTTGATATCAATGAAGCATAAAAAACTTGAAATAGCTTGACTTACTAAATGTTGAGGCAATCATGGTTGAAGTTAAGCCACACAAAGAACAATATGGATCACAGTCATTCCCAATTACTCTTCGGATGCGGCTCAAGCAAACGGGAGTTTTACTGCCAATTCGCTCATTGTTCTTTGTCCTCCCGTTCGAATTATTAGAAGAGGAAGAGGCAAAAGTTTCATTTTGATAGCAGGGTAGCAAAGAAGAGTAGGAAGAGCCAACAATGACAGTGGACGTGGAGTCATCAGTTGCAGTTGTGGTCACACTTGTCTCCAAATCTCGGAGATGATTTCTTCTTCCGTCCCCGCCGTCTGATGCTGATGAGGTCGAGGCTTCAAATTCGGTAGAGGTTAATGAGGAAGCTGAAGTCGGGGATGGAGAATGGACATCAACATGAACCTTTACTTGTTGAGACTCATTATTGTAATACACATTCTTCACGTTCCTCATGTTACGGGGCTCATTAGGTCGCAAATAGCCATCTTTATCCTCGATAATTTGATTATGTTTCTTATTCTTCCTACTTGTTTGGCTGCTCCCACTTGTTGAGGCAAATGAATGCCGACGAGGATTAGGAAAAGTGGAAAAAGTGGGATTCCTATAATAATCTTGAATCTCATTCACATTCCCTTTGGGCTCTTCAGCAGAGGCTATTGGGACGGAATTATTTCTTGGACGGGAGTAAGTCGGTTGCTGTTGAACTCCCATATTGTAATACATGTTGGCTGCATATCGCTCACAATCATCAAATCTGTAAAAGGCTGTAGATGAGGATGAATGAGGCTGGTTATGAAAAGAGTTTGATGATTTGCCTTGTTGTCTCATTTTCCCCTCTCCTTCTTCTCCGTTGTTTGGTGAGTTGCTTGAAGAATTAGATGATTCTCTATCACCCTCAATTGAACTTGTATAAATGGAGAGGGATGAGTCTGGAGTAAATCTTGGGGACTCTGGACCACAAACAGATTCTATTGTTGAGCCACTCGCTCGACTTTCACTTCCAAGAGAATGTTTGGATTTTGATTTCCAGAAAAAGTTTCCAATCTTATGAGTTAGCCCTTTCCTCCCTTCATTTGTCTGCCGCTTTCCCCCAAAAGAAGTTTCTTTCAGTTGACCGTCGGGGGAGAAAGCACTTCCGGCGCTTTCACAACTGCTCAGGAAGACGTCCGTGTCTTCAGAGGACAAGGGCTCTCTTGCTCTGGGCTTTATTCGCAAGGGCTGATGCTGATTTGAATTAAAGTCCCGATATGCCCGTCTACTGTAAAATACGCTGTTGTTGTCCATCTCATCGTCCGGGATGGGATCCGAGAAGTAAGACGGATTGTCTAAAACAATTAACGAGGAACTCATGTTAGTTAATTTACTTTAATTACTACTTGTGTTGTGCTTTAAATTCTAAACAAAGCTGTGGTCAGCACGAGAGCAAAGTTGATACTAAAATCCAGACGGTTCCAAAAACAAAGCAGTTAAACTATTTATAAATTATGCCATGCGGAAAAAATTATAATACGAGCTGAATGAAAGCATTATTTGTTTATCAATAAACTCTTCAACCGTCTACTTGGAAAAATGTCCCAAAAGAATACGAAGCAGAGCCCTTTTGCTGACAAATGAATGTTATCAACCAAAGACAATCCTCAAAAGCCCCAAAACAATGCTGTCAATAATCTATTATTAGAAGAACTGAGAAGAAAAGGGCCAAGTTTACAAAACCTGTCTATAAAATTTTAATTCCCTGATTTAAGATTTGTTAAACAATCATGATCTATTAGAAAGACATTTTTCAAGTCAAAAACATGCACTTTCCCAAATGTTTACAAATGCAGTGGTTATTTATCAAAGTCTTTCTTTGTATTTTTGGCTGCATCGCAAAAAATTCGTTGGAATTATCAATGAGAATTTAATTTTCTAGGAAAAAGAATTGCAGGCTTTTATGTTTACGTTTCCGATCCGAGAGCAGGCCCCGAGCCTGTTTTACTTTTGTCAAACATCATTTAAATTTACACTGAACGTCCAACTTTTTGCCAAAAGAAGAGGTAGCCAAACAAATTCTACGAAAGTTTGCACTGCACACCACAAAATTTATCTATCCCTGTTCCAAAGTTCGTGTATGAAAGTTTATTATTATACATGGATTTTGAAGAGGAACATGCATCCGTAAATAAGAGATGCTGTTAAACGTCTCCTCTCAAATCAACTGAAACTGAGGCAAGTAGATCAAACAAGTTAAAGTTAACTTTAAAAAGTTCCTTATCATAAACTTAATGATTCCTGTTGATCACGATGGACAAGCTTAACCCTTCGTGCTCCTCTGTTTTTGTAGTAAAAAAAACACTCATGCATTTGATTCTTAATCTACTTGACTAAGCAGATTTAATTAACTACAACATTAATTAATTGGAGCAAATCACGAGAGTAAATCAATCTGTCGCATTTAAAAATAGATTAAAGTCATAAATCCTCTGCCTCCCATTTCATGCATTTTTATCAAAGTGAAAGCAGAGCAAAATGATTTCTTACCTTGAATTATAGGCATGATGCTTTTCTTAATTTAAGAGCCTTAAATCATAAAGCACTGCGTCCCACAAACTGTCAGTTTAGCTCAAACTGGCAAATTGGCAATTTAAAAGACAGTGTTAGTCACATCTGCGGAGGTTATGTGCGGTTGGGTAAAGCAGCCACTCGACTGACGGGGATTTGTTGGGATCATCTGAAGAAATCTCAAACTTCTTGGCACTTGGCTTTTCTTCGAATAAATAAGATTGCTTCTGCTTGCGGGTCGTAAGTTTTACTGGGGTTGGTGATGTATGAAAATTGGATCACTTCTTCCTTGGTTTTGGTAGGCGTTGGACGCTGGGGCTCCTTCCAAATGAAGTAGGGACCTAAAACACATGTGAAGCTCATATGAGACCAAAAACAAAATAAATAAAGGCATCTCTTGTTTCATTAGGGAAAAGAAAAGGGCCAGCAAGCAACTGAAAAAGGGACCCTTCAATTTCAATCTTCAAGAAAAAGTGCCATTGCAATGAATGAGAAATGGATGAAGGAAGGATTGACTGTTTTAAATAAGGGTCCCAATCAATTATTTCATCCCCATCGATTTCGTGTCACAGACACACCTTTGTATTGTACCTGTTGAATTGTGGACGCCTTGGATGATGATGATGAGTCACCTGTTGGGGGACCCTTCAGCACCAGCCCTTTATTTTCAGGTAATAAAAGGATTAGGAAAATACCTGAAAAGTGTGACTCATTCAAAACTATTTTTTAACCTACCCAAGTTCTACATTTTTGGAAATTTTGATAAAAAATCCCAAGAAAATTGTAACGGCGGCCAACGAAACTTTTGCGATGCTTCTGCAAAATTGTACGAGTTCTGGTCGAAATTGTCGAATCTTCTTTTACTTCAAATTGAGTCAATCAAAGCTAAAATTGTCGTTGAAAGTTGTCGCCAAATTAATTTGTCGCAGAGGCCGATGCAAATTACGCAATTAAAAACAGAACAAAGATTTTCTGAAGTTGGGGCATAGAAAATGAAGCGCAAGATTTATATCCGTCTCAAATTCTCAAAAGCATGTGAACAATTTTCACCAAAAAGTTTCAGTTTTTTGGAAAATTTTGGAAAATTGTGAAAAAATGGAAGCAAGACTTGAATATATTTCCGCTGCTTGTAATTGCACCTATAATTGCATGGAATTGACGGAAACGTTTGTTCTTTTTGGAAGCAACAAAGCTCTTGCCATTTACGACCTTATGGTACTTTCTTAAGTAATTAAGAATTTAATTAATGATGTTGATATTTCAGGATGAGAAGGTCACCTCTACTTATTTTGGACACAAGGGAAGGATTAATTGCGTTCGATTTGTTAAAAATACGTAAGTTATTTTAAACAAATCAATTAAAGGTTAAATTATGTGCTTTTATTTTTTCGACAGAGAAAATCGGTCGAAATACGTGACGACTTGTTGTGCCGGAGGTGGACTCGTCCTTTGGAAGGAAGATGAAGATTCTCCGGGATTTAAATATGCTCCGATTATTAAAAGAAGTGACGAAAGATGCAACACCGTCTGTTGTGGGATTCAAAATGATGGAAATATAACAATCGGCTGTATTTCTACCCAATCCCAAATTTCTATTTATGTCGCAGATATATCAGGTAACTTAATAACACTACTTGAGATATTTTATAATTAGCTTGAATTTTTGTCAAATTACTATTTTAGGATCCGAGTTGAAGCAAATTCAAGAAATATTTCTAAACAGGTCGTTGTCCAATGACTTGGTATTTCATGCCTTCCAGGATGGAAGCATCGTTCTGGCTCTTGGCATGGACAATGGATCAGTTGTCCTTTATGACCAAAAGGACAACTCCTTTGTCCCAACACTTACCCTTCAAAAACATGAGGATTGGGTGCGATGTATTGATTTTGTTACTTTAGGTAAGAGGAGATTTTTAATTGATAATTTGTCAATTTGTTTTATTTGATTGATATTTTTTCATTAAACAGAAAATGGGGATACTTTGATGGCTTCTGGGGGTCAAGATTCTTTTATTGCTGTCTGGAAATTTACAAAGTCAAAATCTAGCCAGAGTAGCTTTGAATTTCAAGTTCATCAATACAAGGATTATAACGTTATATTTGATTCGATGATTATTGGACACGAAGGATGGATCAACTCTTTGACATGGAATGTTCATGGTATTTCAAATATCGTATTTGCAAAACATATAAAAAATAAAATGTATGTCTTACAGGAGAACTACTTTCATGCTCAAGTGATCAGTCAATTATTTTATGGGAGAATTTGGGTGACATTTGGATGGAAAAAGCAAGACTTGGCGTAACTGGTGGAATGATTCCTGGAGGATGCTGTGCAAAATATTTTGGTGACAATGTAATTAGCTCCGGATTTCAAGGAGCTGTTCAAATTTGGAACTCTGACGAAGATGGAAATTGGGAACTTCGACCAAGTATCACTGGACATTTTCTTCCAATATCTGATATGGACTATGAACAAAATGGGAATTATATTGTGACAACTAGCGAAGACCAGACAACAAGAATCCATGCACCTTGGGGTTCAAATCGATGGCATGAAATATCAAGACCACAAATCCATGGACATGATTTATTCGCATGTAAAACAATTGGCGAAATGATAGTTAGTGGAGCAGAAGAGAAAATTCTCAGAGCATTCCAGCCCACAGAAGTTTTTTACAAGAATTTGGAAGACGCCAGCGGTGTTGTTATAAAACACAAAGATGCTGCAAAAGCTGCATTTTTACCAGCATTAGGACTGTCAAATCAAACTGAAGACACTCAAATAAATCCAACAACATTTGAACAACCTATTGAAACACGATTAGACGAAGATTTCATCCGATCGCAAACTCTATGGTTGGAAGTTTCTAAATTATATGGACATGTTTATGAAATTGCGTGCATTGCAACCTCACCTGTTGATTTACTTGTTGCAAGTGCATCTCAAGCCACTAAACAACAATTTGCAGCAATCATTTTATGGTGTGCCAAGCGATGGAAAAATTTGGGAGAATTTCCACATCACAAGTTAAATATAACTGGAATGGAATTTAGTCCGGACGGCTCAAAGCTATTATCCGTTTCTCGGGATAGAACTTGGGTAGTTTGGAAAGTAATTAAACCCACAAACACCGAACCCATTGACTTTAGGATAGAAGTTGTTGACACGGGTGCAGTTCACACAAGAGCCTTGTGGGTTGGGACTTGGGGGCAAAATAGCGATTACTTTGTCACTGGTGCTAGGGATAAGAAACTAATTGTTTGGAATCGCGATTCAAATGAAAAATATCAGCCATCTATAACCCAAACATTTTCAACTTCTGTGTCAGGGGCTGCAGTTAATTCTGGAAACCAAATAGCTGTGGGATTAGAAAGGGGAGAAATTGAAGTATTTCAATTAGAAAATAATTGTGAGCTAAAAAGCTTGCTAAAACTCGACAATAGGTAAAAAAAAAATAATTAAACGAATGTAATTCAATAAATAATAGTTCTTAGTTATTTTTCTCAATTTAGCCAAGCCCATCATGACACTGTCAAGCAACTACGTTTCAACCCCAAGAACGGCAATCAATTAGCTTCAGCAGGAGCTGACCATATACTAAAAGTTTATAATCTTTTGCAAAAATAGTCTTGATAGTCTTTTATTATCACTGTATTTTTTTTTAAATGCACCAATTCAGTCTTACATAAATAAACATGCAATTTATGGATACAAAAATAATCATTCTATTCGTAATATGAATTTCGTATTATTTACTTAAATTTACTTAATTTTGTGATTGGGGATATCGGAATTTTTGGTAAATTGGCAGAATTTGTAGTTGGCAGTAAAATCCTTTCGGAAATAGGAAGACTTCTTTCATCTCCCTTTCTAGGCCTTCCTCTTTTTGGTGGACTCTTGGCCACCAAAACATTCTGTGCTGCGGCGGCATCAGGATCATGCGTAATAGTTATTGGGGGGATCATCCCCTTCGAAGATTGTGACGAATCTTCCTTTGGTTGTTGGACTAGAATAATTTGAACCCGCCCATCCAATTTTTCTTGGACTCTGGCTTCGGTTATTGTTGTACTTTGGTTTTTTGTGACTTCACAATCTTCATGTTTGGACAACTCGTTCCGAAGAATGCCATTTTCTGCCCGTTCCTTCAAAAGTTCATCTTTTGTCTCGCGTAAAAGCTTTTCAAGATCAATGCATTTCGACTCCAAACTCTGCACCCATTCTTTCTAAAATATACATATATACAAAATCAAAAATCTCAAAAAATAGTCTTCCTTCTTCAAAAAATACCCTTCGGGCTCTTGATCTAGCTGCCGAAGCCCTATTTTTCACCAATTTTTCTATTTTCTTGGGTTCATCCTCTTCATAGTCCAACATTTGTACATCAGAGGAATTTGAATTATCATCCGACTCATCATTTGTAAAGCTCGGGTTGACAATTATTGGGGACAAGTTTAACTTCAAAGCCGTCTTTGCCTTCTTTTGGGGAAAAATGTTATCCCCATGATCTTTTCTTATCTCGTTTGTACTTGGCATTGGATTAAGGACACTGCTTGTAATAGTAGACCCCGAATTGACAACTCCTGAACTCGTTGTCATAAGGTATCCAAAAATTTGTGGAGTATTAAGCGTATCTTGGTCAGAATATCGTCTTTTTGATGATGATGAAGCCTGTCCCTCAGAAGAAGCATTGTTGCTGTTAATTGTAGAAATTGACGCTGATGGAAGACCAATGCTAAACTTGCTAAAATCAAATTGATCCGTTCCTGGAGTGGGCGTGGAATTTGCTGCTTTTGCAAACTGCTCATCAAAAGGATTAACATTTTGCAGATCTTGAAATAACCCAACTTCTTCACAATTCCGAAGAAATCTTGTCGGAGTCGGGGTCTCGTCTGCAAAGCTGTCCAACTGGTGACTCCCTTGTCCAGGTTTCAGATTCAGCGACATTTCATGTCGTCTCCGATGAACCGATAAGTGGTCCTCAGTTGTGAATTGCTGCAAATTACAAACAAAATGTTTGTTTACAATTTAAAAAAAACATTTAAAACTTATCCATTATCAAGCCCTTTAAACTTACAGCAGTGCAGTTAGCGTTTGAACATTTGAACGGTTTCTCTATTTCCATAATGGAAGTTTTCAGATCCTAAGAGCCCACATTAAAAATTATAAAAAATTTCCAAAAATTTGGAAAATTAGGCAAATTTGCAAAAATTCATCTAAACTTTTACAACGCCCCAATATTTGAATTATTTGATATTTATTCCGCGCTAAACGTTTTTGCAGTGTTACAACTTGTCTTTGTGCATTTTCACGCTGAGCATCAAAATATTTCGAAATCTTCATTTTCGCGAGGATGTCGGAGGACTACGCCGTGGCGAGATCGGGATGGCGAGACTTTCACGCCGAAGACTCGGATGACGAATTCGACCAAGCGGAATTCGAATCATGGAGAGGAAAAACAGCGCTGCTTGTCATAATCGATGTCAGTCCCCCAATGTTTGATGTCAACTCATGGGAAAATAAGGAAGAAACCCCATTTATGGCTGCAATTAAAGTAAGTACACAATAATTAAGATCACTATTTAATATTTAATTGTTTTTGCAGTGTTGCGAATCAATTTGGAGGACAAAGATCACGTCAAACACGTCCGACATTGTCAGCATCATTCTTTTGGGGACGGAAGAATCCAACATTTCAAACTTTCCAAATATTTATGAACTTCAGCCCTTTTCCCAAATCACAGTGGACATGATCAAAGAATTGATGGCAATTAAATCCACTCCGGATTTAAATGGGTTGGTGGATAAGATTGGATCTTCTGGAGATTACAATTTGAAAGAGTTATTTTGGCAAGCTAAAATGAGCTTTGATAAGGCGTAAGAATTTATTATAATATTTAGTGAATTTTGTTAAATATTAATTTTAATGTTTGTATTTTTTAGAAAAGCAAGATCTTTTGCGAAGAAGGTGATTTTTTTCACAACTCAAGATAATCCACATGCAGATAGACCCAAATTGCAAGCAGATGCTGAAGGAAAATTTAATGATTTGGGGAAAGTTAATTTCAGTATTGTCGCTTTGAAGACTGGTTTTGATTACAAAAAGTTTTACAACAAATTGCTTCCCGATGAATCGTCAATTATCTACGCCAAGAATTTTGAAGGGCTATGCAAGATTGTTCGTATGAGACAAAGACTGAAACGACCAGTTAGCAAATCTACGATGAGAGTTAGTAAAAGAGGAATGGAAATTGCTGTTGGAGTTTACTCTTTTGTTCGGTGAGTATTTTTTTAAGTAATTCTTGATAATATTAACTATTATAAAATTATCATGTCCTTGCAGCCCCGCAATTCCACCAACGCAAGTGCGTATTAACAAGCGAAACAATGAAGTTCTCGAACGTAAAGTGAATGCATTCCGTGGTGTAAGTTTTTCAAACACTTTGTTTGTCTTTGTTAATGCTTAATATAAAATATTATATTTTAATTATTCGACAGAATACGGGAATGCCAATATTGAAATCAGAAGAAAAAAGAATTGCAACCATTCAAGGAGAAACGGTTGAACTTACTGAAGAAGACAAGCTTGCATTGAGTGAAAAACATGAGCCTGGAATCCAAATCTTGGGATTTCTTAGTCACCAAGATTTTGATAACTTTACCTGTTACCGATCACCCCCATATTTTTTGTATCCTGATGATGAACGAATTTCAGGGAGCAAGGATTTGTTTTGTACTTTGCTTAGACAGTGTCACATTCTTGAAAAAGTTCCAATTGTACGTTACATCCTTTCTCGGGGAAAGGGTCCAAAAATGGGTGCTTTGATTCCGTCAGTCCATGGAAAAGGATATCAAGATGAGGATGACGACGGAAGGGATGAGGAGGACGCAGGGGAAAAGAAACTTTTTCCTGAAGGATTTCATCTGTTCCCTTTGCCATTTAATGGTAAGTTAATATTGTAATGTAATGTAATATTTTTATTATGAGAAAAAGAATGACAAACCATTTTTATTTCAGATGAAGTTCGCAAATATTCGATGGATCCAACGCCCGAAGCTCCTCAAATTCTGGTTGACAAGATGGAAAAGCTTGTCAAAAAGCTGACAAACAAGAATTTTGATGTTTTGGAAGTGAAAAATCCGTACTTGCAAGTTTTGTACAAAAGATTAGAATCGGAGGCTCTAGAATTAGACGACGAAGACGAAGGGGATCAGGAAGAAATGTTTGATTTCACCGGTAATTATCAATTAAATAAATTATTAGCAATAATTAAATTAATTCCAACATTTTTTTTTGTAGAGCCAAATGAGGAACTGATGAGAGAGCGGCTGAAAACATTGCCAGAAGAAATTGAAGCGTTGACAAAAACTCTGTTGAAGGATGCCAAAAAATTTATACCGGTCGCTCCAAAAATCGATATATTAATGGAAGCAAAGCATGGGAGGGTAAACATATTAATATAATTAACATAACTATTATTATAACAAAATATTAAATTAATAGTTGACTTTTTTTTATAGCTTCTTCAATGTTCTAACGCTCAATTGATTGAATTTCTTAAAGAGCGAGACGCGGAACTCCCGACATTTCCAACAAAAGCCCAGTTGGTGAAAATGGTGATCAATTCAATTGGAATTGGAAATTATTACTTGTCACTTATCGAATAATTATCAATTATTACAGAAAATGTATTACTAGAATTTTGATTCTTTGTTCAGTATTTACAAGAATGAAATGTTATAAAAATGATTTATAATTTTGCAGCTCTAATAAACCTTCCGTCCTTTCTCTGAAATTTAGAAATAGTCTTGTTGACCCCTATTTTCTCACATCCATCAAAACTTATTTGATCAATTGAATGGATTTCGTTGATAATGCAATTGATTCCAAGCTCGCTGATCAATGTGTTGTCGAATCCAAACTTTCGAATGCAAGGAACGCAAGCAATCCCGTACTTTACTGACGCATCTGAAATATTACTACATCCGCTCAAATCCAATACTCTTAGGTCTACAAATTTTAAAAGTAAATTAATTAGTAAAGCTGTAATAAAACTTAAGCAAAATGCTCACTTTTAAGAGATCCAACAAAAACTCTTGATTTTTGTTCTCCTGATGATAAAAAAGCATTTTTAGCTCCGTGAAGCTTTTCCGAAGGAAATCCAGTGACGCCAGAATCAGAGAGCTCCTTCCATCCACAAATTCTAAGTTCTTCTAGTTGAGGGAGCAATTGACAAATGATCTTAAAGTTTTCATTCTTTCCAAACTGAGTCCAATAGTTCAAGTTTAACTTGACCACTTGAGGAAGTGCAGTGACTAAATTACCCAGCCAAACTTTATTCATGTTTATATCAATTTGTTTTGTCCCGTTGACTTTGATTCCACCGGAAATATCGACGATTTTAAAAGGACAACAACCACTTCTTGCTTTTATTGCAGGCATCAACTTGTTGTAATCTAACCAAGAAGTATTGGATGCGTGAAATTCTTCCAAATGAGGAAGATGAGGAAAAACATGAAGATTTTGAAAGTTTCCTCGAGACCCTGACACATTTAAGCATTTCAGCTTTGGAACACAAACTTGTCCATCCGCAGCGTAGTCTCCAAACACTGTTTCACTCAATGGGACGCCTTCCACAATCAAACGTTCCAGCCGTCCACCTTTTCTTTGCAAAAAATTGTGGATAGAATCATTGTCCAGTTTGCAGTAGCTCAGATTGATCCCTCTGAGATTAGATAGATTGTCGAGATTTGCTAAAATGTGCAAATCTTGAGAACAAATGTTGCTCCAAGAAAAATCAAGGTACTGAAGTTTTGCTGTGTAGCCAAATCGGTCAATATAGCTTTGAAGGGGCTGGACAGTCCATCGTGGTTTTAGTCTCGTCAACGGATCTTGTTCATCTTCAGGGGGATAAGTTAGCGAAAGAGATTTGAGACTATTTCCTCCGCACCATTTAAGAATGCTGCCCAACGCATTGTCATTCAGAAAACAACTTCGTTCCACACACAATTCAGTCATGTTTCCAAAACTTCCGTTGTGGAAGTTTATTCCGTAATACTTTTTTATTAGTTCCGACTTGAATGTGTACATTTCTGGACTCCATCTTAGTTTTAGTCTGGACAAATTTGGACAACGGGACAATATTTCGACGAAACCAGTTAACGTAAGTGCCCTGTTTTGGATCTCCAATGTGTCTATGAATGGTCCATGTTTAGTCCAGAACTGAAGTTGAGTCTGATCCATCAAGTCTTTAAAGAAATTACATTAAAGCAAAAGCGTTTTTACAGCTTTTTACAGCTTTTCAACATACCAATAAACATGTTTGCCTCAATTCTAAACATTGTCCATACTACAGAAGATTCATTAAAAATCTTCAACCGAATTTCCCAAGGATTTGTAATCACGATAATCCCCAACTTTTTCCTCGTCGTTGAATTTGACGAAATGACGCTGAGCCATTTCTTACAAACTTCCCTCATCGGAAGCAGTTCGTTCCAGCTCAAAAACTTGAATATCTTTGGCAGATATTTCTCACTTCCTTCCAATACTTTGGTCATCGAGTCTTTAATTTCCACTCCACTGCTTTTACTCCGAATTCTTGACGCCCGAGATCTTGCTGCTGATGGGGACTCTGAACGGTTTGCGACAAATTGAAAGAATGATGATAGCAAACCAATTCTTTGATTTGGTCTATCATTTTGGTTTGTAGAATAAAAATTCTGCCCATTTCTTAAAATTCCATCATTGACTGAATTTGAAGAAGATGAATTAGGACCAGCGTCAGCGTCGTTTGAAGCACTGGAAATTGATGCCGCAGTTCTTTTACGAGATGCTAGAAATAAAACGCTTTGAGTTTTAAATAATATGGATTTGAATGTTATACCAATGAGAAATGCTCTGTTTCTTCGCAGAGAAGCGGCGTCAGTATTTAATGGGGCTCGGAAGCTCGAGACTCGAGGTCGTACAGCAGAAGACGGATTTCCTATCGTTCTCAGCGTGTTACTTCCACTGGCTCGGGATCTACTTATGCTATTGTTCACATCAGAATTCCGGTTTGATGATCTCGCAGAGTCTGTGGTCAAATTGGGTTTTCTAATTGGCATTATAATTTGGAACAATTTGAAATTTAGGATGCAGTTAAATATGAAATGCAGCTAAATTCACGTCAGTTAATGTGACGACGCATGACGACGTTGTAAAAAGATAAGTAATTGAGATTTTAGAAACCAACCGTTTTAATTTACAATTACTATTTATTGAGTTTTGTTTCGTCAGGAAGTCATCATTATTATACAATTTTTAAGAAAATTATTTTCAAATTGCATTAAATATACAATTAAGCTAAAAAATAAGTTAACCACTATAGTACGTAAAAATATTTTTGATGAATAAAATTATTGTTCGTCGTAATTATCCTATTTTTCAAATACCAAAGCATCAAAACAAAAAATAACGCATATAATAAACGCAAATTCCATTGCAATTCAGTTAACAAGTAAAATATGTTAATTTCATAAAAGTAACTAAAATTAAACTAAACTCTACTGCATTTACTTGACCACGATTTCAAAGTATAATTGTCGCAAAGAGTTGATCCAAATTCCAAACGTTTCAGGCATTAAACGTAGTTGTATTTCGTCAGGGAATTCCAGAATTTCTTTACTGTGTGACACGTCTCAGTTAGAATACTTGTTTCTTGGAGCAGTGATGACAAATTGGGGTCGATGAGATTTGACGAACAGGAGATTGTTGCACTGCTTTGGGCCTATTAAAAATAAAATTTATAATTCTATTCGTACTAATTTAAATAACGAATTAATTAAGTTATTAGCATTTAATAAAGCAACAACTCTTAAAACAGTTACGGTTAAAAATTAAATCCAATGATTCACTTTTTCTTTGGGGCCGTTTTCTCCTTCTTGGAATCAATTTTCGTCTTCTTGGCTTTGGGTTTTGGCGACGCCTTGACCTTTTGATTGGGAACTGCGGCTTTCAGTTTGATTGCGACTTTTTCCGGCTTTTTGGGCGTGGTCCCCACTTTGTTTTTTATTGTTGACTTCGCTTCTTTCTTTTTTATTGCTGGCGTCGCTTCTTTCTTTTGGGGACTCTTTTTGCTCTTAGCAGGAAACTTAAGCTTGAAGCTGCCAGAAGCTCCTTGACCTTTGACCTGAATGAATTCACCTTTCTCTGTCCCCTTCTTTAGGGCATTTATGATGAAGTGGCCATATCTCTCAACGTCAAACTCAAAGTTGTGCCCAATGAAATTCTTAATGGCGTGATAAGAGGCTCCCTTTGTTCCTCTGAGCTCCATCAGTGCCTCCTTGACCATCACCGCACACGTTGGATGGACGCCTTTCGACGCCTTCTTGGGAGTCTTGGGACCTTGGCTTTTTGGCACAAGCGGAACAATCGGTTTAGCAGGGCTGTTGATTAATCAGAAAGCAATACGTTACTTTGGGTTAAATGTGCATGTGATCGCTTTATTATCAATTGCAAATAAACTCACCAAGTGGCAAAATCCTTCAGGGAGCTAAATCGAGATGAAATAAAAGTGACCTTTGGAGATACAGATCTTCTTCCTTTTTCCAAGACACGCTTCGATGAACGGAGACGTTCAGAAATTCCTGGAGAAAATCGTACGGATTTCCTTAGACGAACAGGGGTGTTTCTTGGACGAACAGGGGTACGCCGTTTTTCCTTGAATCGCCTTTTCGTCTTGGGGCTCGGGATTTTCGCTTGTGATGAAAGTTGTGGCATTGGAGTCTGGCAAGAAAAAAGTTTACTTTCTAATTTTATTGTTACATTCCAATTTCTTAAAGTAATTTACCTCCTGTGGCGAAAGTTGTGGTATCGGAGACTGTAATTAAGCAAAAAATATTTTAGTTATATTCCAATTTCTCAAAATAATTTACCCTCAACGTCTCAAATAATCTTGGCGTCTCAGGACCTTCAAGATGTGGTATTGGAGACTGGAAAGGAAAAACATTTTTTACTCAGTTGCATTTCAATTTCTCAAAATACTCTACCAGCACTGTACTATATAATCTGTATCTCTGATATGATTTTCCCCGAAATTGAGGCGTCCCAAGCGATCTTCTGACGTTTGCAGGCGTCTCAGGACTCTCAGGAATACAATCTATCGACATTAAAGACTCCGGACAGAGGATGGAATCCGAATGATTGATTGGCTGCTCAAAGTTATCCAATTTAACTGTATGCAAATAATATTTCAGATTTTTTCTCTATTACAATAAAATTATTATTACGTATTTATATACTTACCTTTTGGAATTTCCTCTATTGGCGTTTTTATCAGACTTTTAATTTTTGGACGATCAATTGTAACGACCTCGGTTGTTTTTAATTTGTCATTGAAGTATTTTATTATCAGTTTCTGAAATTTCCTTTTTCTAGCTGGGGGAGGAGTTGCATCAATCACGCTAATACTGGATTCGAAATTGTACTTGTTCATTGTTCTTAATGTGAGTTTGATTAAAAATGGACAAAACGATTTGATTTAGAGAAGCAATTTATTTCTTGTTAATCCGAGGTAAAGCTATTTAACAGTGAGTGCACAAAGAAACTCTAAATCTAAATCTAATCTAATACGATGCCTCTGAAACGGACTCGCTATCATCTTCTCTATCGTATGCTAATTGAATATTCAACCATTTTTCAATGTTAGAGACACTGGACTCTTTTCGATTTGCATAATCTTGTACTTGGTCCTTTTGAATTTTTCCAACTGCAAAATACGAGCTTTGAGGATGGCTAAAATAAAGGCCACAAACGGATGCAGCAGGTTCCATAGCCAAATTATCTGTCAATAGAATTCCAGTTTCTTCTTGAATATTTAATAGCTTCCACATTGTTAATTTCTCAGTGTGGTCCGGCTGACTAGGATATCCAGGAGCTGGTCTAATCCCCTATTTTCAAACAAATCAGTCAGTTTATTTATATTTGCATTTTTGTGATATGCAAATGTATATTGTATTGTAAGTACTTGGTATTTAATACTAAGAAGTTCTCCAGCTTCCAACATTTCGTTGGAGTTGTAGCCCCATAATTCAGTTCTCACTCGTAGATGCAATTCTTCAGCAAAAGCTTCTGCTAATCTGTCTGTAATTGCTTTTGCCATTATCGAATTGTAGTCGTCCAAATCTTTTTCAAACCTAACAATACAAATAATACAAATTCAATCAACCGTTTAAAAACTAATAATATGCAAAAGATAAAGCTTGGCATTTTACTTTGCAACAATTTCAGAACATCCAAATCCAGCAGAAACTGCAAACACTCCAATGTAGTCCGTAATTCCGGATTCAACAGGAGCAATGTAATCAGATAAGCATAAATAAGGCTCAGTACCAACTTCTTTTTCTGCCTGAAAACAAAATAAGGTATTTTTAAACATTGCATGTGCAAATGCTATTTTAAATCGTTTTTACTTGTTGACGTAGACCATGAAATGTAGCGATTGGTTTTGATCCTGGTCCCAATTCTGGGGAATAGACTAAAATATCGTCACCTTTACTATTGGCTGGATAAAATGCTACAGTCCCATTTGCAACCAAACTTTTGTTTTTAATGAATTCATTCAGCATTTTCTGAGCTTCATCATAAACTTTCTTAGCTTCCTGGCCTAAATGCAAAAGAAATCATTCATTAATTAATATATATTTTTTCCCTTAATTAATATATTACCAATAGTGGGATCATTAAAAAGCTTAGGAAATCCTCTATGTGGATATTTTCCTCTGAGCTGCCAAACATCAAAGAAAGGCTTCCAGTCAATGTATTCCGACAACTTTTTTAAATCATAATTTTTAAAGACTTTTGTCCCCAAAAATGAAGGTTTTCCTTTAAAAAAACACACACAAATCTTCAGTTTTTATAAAACTTACAAAGAAAAAAAATCAACAAATAAATCAATTTACTCGGTGAATATCCTTTCCAGTCTACGACCAATTTCTTTTCTCTGGCTTTTTCAATTGGCAAATATTTTCGATCTCGCAAGTTATCATAATGATCTTCCCGAATATCTTCATATTCGTCACTAATGTCTTCTAAATACGTTTCTCGGTTTACTTGGTCCAAGAGAGCTGAGCACTGTAAACAATAATTTAATCAGATCAAGTAAATGACATAAATGAAAATTGGAAAAACTGAAACCTACCACCATAACACTTTTTGAAGCATCCAATACATGAATTACAGGTTGGGAATATCTTGGAGCAATTTTCACAGCAGTATGTTGTTTGGAAGTTGTTGCTCCACCAATCAACAAAGGTATTTTAAAATGCTGCCGTTCCATTTCTTTTGCTACATGAATCATTTCATCCAAGGAAGGAGTGATTAGTCCAGATAATCCCACAAAATCTGCCTTCTCTTTAATTGCAGCTTGTAGAATTTTATCACAGGGACACATAACCCCCAAATCGATGACCCTGTAATTGTTACAGCCCAAAACGACGCCCACAATATTTTTCCCAATGTCGTGAACATCTCCTTTCACGGTGGCAAGTATAACAGTTCCATTATTGTGAGCCTCTTGGGACGTGGCTTTATTTGCTTCTTCGATAAATGGGATCAAATACGCCACCGCTTTCTTCATTACTCTGGCTGATTTGATGACTTGGGGTAAAAACATTTTTCCAGAACCAAAGAGATCTCCGACTTCTCCCATCCCGTCCATTAATGGCCCTTCGATAACGTTAAGAGGGTGGGCAAATAGTAGTCGACATTCTTCAGTGTCTTCAATAATGTGGAGGTCAATTCCCTTAACCAACGCATACGCCAAACGTATTTTTACATCTTTTCCTCGCCATTCAGCTTCCTTTTCTTCTTTCTTGTTTGAAGATTTATCACTTGATTGAGCATATTGCAAAAGTTTCTCCGTGGCCTGTGAAAAAAATGAATTTAAAATTGTTAATATTTTTTTTATAAATAATAACTGGATCTTACTTCAGAGTCCTTGTTCCAAATAATATCTTCGCATAAATTGAGCAAGTTTTTGTCAATATCATCGTACAACGGTAAATTTCCTGCGTTTACAATTCCCATGTCCATCCCAGCTTTGATAGCGTGATATAAAAATACGGAATGCATAGCTTCTCGAACATTTTCATTGCCTCTGAATGAAAACGAAATATTGGACACGCCTCCACTGATTCTACATCCTTTGCATCTTTTCTAATAACAGCAAATACAAACGTTTAGAACATTAGAACAGAAATGATATTTTTTAAAAAGAAAATTCGCCAACCTTAATTAAAGTACATGCTTCAATGAAATTTTTCCCATATTCATTATGTTCTTCCATTCCAGTTCCAAGTGTTAGAATGTTGGGATCAAATATAACATCATTTGGATTAAACCCAACCTTGTCCACTAAGATTCTAAATGATCTTTCACATATTTCAACTTTTCTCTCAATCTCAGTTGCCTGTCCCTCTTCGTCAAATGCCATTACGACGACAGCAGCTCCAAATCTTTTGACAACTTTTGCTTTTTCTACAAAATCGTCTTCACCTTCCTTCAAAGAAATTGAATTAACAACACATTTCCCTTGAGTACATTTCAGTCCGGAAAGAATGACGTTGAAATTTGAGGAATCGATGCAAAGAGGAACCTGAGATATGAAATATTGTTTTTAATCACATTTCAATAAAAAATGGTCTCGATCGAACCTTAGATATTTCTGGTTCAGAAGATATCAAATTTATGAATTTAGCCATCGACGTAATTCCATCTAACATTCCTTCGTCCATATTGATATCAAGGATTTGAGCCCCATTTTCTACTTGCTTTTTGGCAACAGCTAACGCGTCCTTTAACAAAAAAAAACAATAATTTTATTATTGTTGTCGGCTTTGATGGTTTTTGGATTATTTAAAAATTATTATTACATCAAATTTTCCGTCTTTGATAAGTCTGCAAAACATTCTGGAACCGGCGACATTACAACGCTCTCCAATATTGACGAAATTTGTAAGGGCCCCAATTCTCATAGGTTCTAGTCCAGATAACAACATTTCATCGCTGAATCTCTGAGTCCCTGGAACACGAGGTTTTATATCCTTAACAAGCTTGGCAATGGCTGCAATATGATCAGGCGTCGTCCCGCAACATCCGCCAACAATATTGATAAGACCGTCCTCCGCAAAACCTTTTAGAGTCTGAGCCATTTCAGCCGGAGTCTCGTCATATTCTCCAAATGTGTTTGGAAGACCAGCGTTCGGGTAACAAAGGACGAATTTGTCAGTCATTTCCCCGATTCTTTCAATAAAGGGTCGCATTTCTTCAGCACCAAGTGCACAGTTTAATCCAATCCTGTTTTTAAATAAAAATTCAAATGATACAAAAGCACACAATTATTGGATTGCTTACGCCATAGGATTCGAGTGAGAAACACTGACAACGAAAGCTTCCCCTGTTTGTCCAGACAAAGTCCTTCCACTTTTATCGACAATCGTTCCAGAAATCTAACAAAATCGCATAAATCAAATAAAGTTCAATCAAATTGAACAATTCTCTCTTGAACATGTACCATAATTGGAACTGGCGGATAACCCTCTTCCTCAAACAATTCTTGAATAGCATAAAGCGCAGCCTTCGAATTAGCCGTATCGAAAATGGTTTCAACAAGTAAAATGTCCACTTTCCCGTCCAACAATCCCTTTGTCTGCTCTTTATATGCTTCCTTTAGCTCATCAAATGCTTAAAATTTAAAAGAAAAGCAAATGATCATCCAAATTCATTAACTTCCAAATAACGTTCAAACTTACTGACGTTCCTAAACTCTGGTTTCTCTACGGAAGGCGAAATGGACAACGTCCTGTTGGTTGGTCCAAGTGCCCCTGCCACATATTTCCTAGCTTTAGACTTTGTCTCTTCCAAATACTCTTTTACAGCCAATTTCGCCAATTTCGCAGCCTCAAAATTAAGTTCATATGCAAGTGCATCCGTTGCATAATCAAGCTGAGCAATCCTTGTCCCGGAAAATGTATTTGTCTCCACAATATCCGCTCCTGCATAAAGATATTGCTGCAAAACAAACGGAAATCATTAACTCCCGAACTTAATTGAATAAAATCTAAATTATACAAACTTTATGAATATCTGTGATAATTCTTGGCTGTGTTATGCAGAGCAGGTCGTTATTTCCCTTCAGAGATTTTGAATGATCCTTGAAACGCTCTGCTCTGAAATCTTCTTCCTCCAATTTATGTCGTTGAATCATTGTCCCCATTGCGCCATCAATTATCAAAATCCTCTGCGACAAGTCTGTCGCAAGGTCCTCGCCAATTTTCACTTTCATCTTGAATCCTGGATGATACAAATCAAATTATGTAACTTCGCCAACCTTTTCTGGGCAAGTTTATGATTCTTGAGAAATATGCTAATTAACTTACCTCCGGCGATAATGGGACAAAAAACCAAAGCTGTCAGACAAGACTTGTTTCACGAGGTGAAGGAGTGAAGCCAAATGTTTAATCCTGATACTGCAATTAATTAAATGTTCAGTATTCTCACAATAATATATAATGTTACCTTACAAAGCAGTGCAATAAGGAAAATGTAGGTCATCCGCCACAATTTAATTTGACAGCTGCATTCGACAGTTAATTTAAATGCTTTCCTCCTATTCCTAAAATGAACTGAACTTGAGACAAACTGAAAATGCATCCTTTCAACGCATGCAAAGGAACTTTTCATGCATTTTGGTACTTTTTTGGTAGTTTTCCATTATTTTCTACTATTTTTTACATTCCCATCAAATCCAATTCCACTGAGTAATAAATAATTAGGATGTTGGCAGATAGCAATTTCTCTCCCATAAATAAACTTTGCACTCGGAATGACGGCTTTAATTGAGTTCAATTAAAATTTTCACACCATTTAACTATACATTCTTTCAGCATTTCATTAAATCATGCCGAAGTCGATTAGAATTGCCTTTGTGAGATAAAATGAAGGGGTGTGGCCTTCAATTTACAAATAATTTAGCAGAAGGCAATACTTATTAAAATATCGGATGCATTGCTGACGCAAAATGAAAATGATCTGCAAAGTTTTCACCTGTAAAAAATTTTGCAGCCACTTCCGGTTAAAAAAAATGCTTGGTTTCATTATCATAATGTCTTTTAGATAGACTATAATTATGTGAAATGAGGCTACAATTTACGAGTATTTTAGATGAGCCATATATCAAAGCCATATTATTCACCGGATAGGAGAAAGTGACTCACAATTCATTTCATATTACAATGAGACTTATTCGATAACAATTTTGCAATTAAAGATTTCAAATTAAATGATTTTGAGAGTAAACAAAAATTAAACATTAGACATTAGATTAGAAAACATTAGAAAAGGAACGTGTAGGGCATCGTATTAAGTGGCATATTAAGTGGCAAGAAGATGACATTTCCGTTGTGTCCCCCTTGACCAGGCTCCAATCCCCCCAAATTCGGGAGCTGGGTGTAAAAGGGTCCCCCCATTGAACCACTTTGCATTGGGTTTGATCCTGGAAATCCATTTTGTTGTTGAAAGAAAGGTTCCCCCATTTGCATGGGGGGCATAAATAGCTCCCCCTGACACATCCCGTTGGTCGCAGGACTCTGACCAGTAGTGTAATAGTACGAGTCAAATGGAGGGGGCGAAAATGTGCTGGACACTCCTCCTGAACTTACAGATCCGTATGTCGTGTTTTCCCGTTGTATAATTGGCTGATAATGTAACAATAAATGTAAAATTTGTCATGCTTCAGATAATTTCAGAATACCTGTTTTTTGACAGCAGGAGCAATGTTGAGTCGCCGATCTCGATGCACAATTGGAGGCATTTCCTATTAAAAGAAGCACAAAAAATCAACTTTCTCCAAAGCATTTTAATTACTTTGAAGTAGTACCCGATTAGTCATAGTAGCAAGCAGTCGTTTGGCCTCATCTTCAGTCTCAAAAGTAACAAAGCCATAGCCCTTGGAAAGTCCTGAACGATCCATGATGATTTTAGTCCCACGAACCATCCCAAAACGTGAAAAGAGTTGCATTAGTTCCGTTTCAGTTGTGTGACATGAAATCCCTCCCACGAAAACCCGGTTTGGAATCAACGTCCCGTATTTTGGAACTGACAGACCGAAATTGCAATTCTCTGTTGATGAACTTGGCTGTTCAATCATCCCGTCAAAACTTCGGACTCCAATTGGCGTTGACGTCGTCATTGGCCCCCCGACGTCACCCCCACTGCATGAAGAAGAATTGCTGAAATTAATCCCGTCCCCATCCGAGCCCCCGGAATTGTTTGAATCCTCCAGCATGCTTTTTGAGCCCGAGTTGGAAAGATTGGAAGCCGAATTCGTGGTCGAATTTAATGATTCAATTTTGCTCGTGTCCATTGTTCTTAATGCTAGACTAAAACTGAACAAAACGATTTAATTTAGAGACAATTCAGTTAGCTTATATTTTTTTTAAATCCGAACTAAAGCTATATAATATTTTAAGGGTGAGTACACATAGAAACTTTAAACCTTATCTAAATCTAATAAGATGCCTCTGAAAGGGACTCCTATCATTTTCTGATGATATGCTAATTGAATATCAACCATTTTCCAATGTTAAGGGCACTGGACTCTTTCTCATTTGCATAATCTCATACTTGGTCTTTTTAATTCATTAAATCAACAGTTCATTAAAGTTCATTTCATGCAGAAGCCGATTGATGGGAGATAAAATGCAGGGAGCTGGGATTATTAAACTTGTGGGTGTTGCCCTCAACTTAATTTATCAATTTAATTTTGCAGAAGGCAAATGCAAAATGAAAATGCTCTGCAAAACTTTCACCACCTCTAAAAACTTTTGCAGCCACTTCCGTTAAAAAAAAATGCTTGGTTTCTTTACCTCTCATGTCACTTAAATTACTTTTACAAGTTTTACATCTTAATTTTGTGAAATGAAGTTACATTGCAACTATTAGATGAGACTGAGACCAAAGTCTGAGTCTCATCGTCTCACTTGAGAGTTGAGAGGAGAAAGTGGCTGATATCACAATAAGCAGTGGCATTTCACAAGGACAGCCACTTTTACTTACTCTCTTCTACCTTTTACTGACTTTATAACGTGTAAGCTTTACCAAGAAGATTCCCAAATTGTGGGGGTCCAATTTCCAAAAGGGGTGGAGATGATGAAACGAAACGAGAACACTAACTTGAGAAATTCTAAAAGAGAAATATTTTGTTCTTTATTCCTGCTCTTGTAAAATTGAACTGAATTACAAAGTACTTTGAAGGGATTTGACCTTTGTTGTCATGCCGCGGTCGCGACTTCTTGGTTCTAAACAAGCAGGGGGACATTCCCTGCGTTGTCAGGGTCCTCAAAGTCCCCTGGGTTCTAACCATGAAAGATGAAGGCTCGTTTTTAACTCGGTTGGGTCGAGATTTTGATAGTGCCTTTTGCGAGTATGAAGAGAAGTGCCAAGTTTGTGCTCTTGACGCTTTGGCTACTGGATTTATATGGGGCAGATGCTTCACAGGTTTAAATTAAACCCTTTAATCAAGCCACTCGATAAAAATTCATACTTATCACCCTTAATTGCCCATAATTAGTGCATCGATTCAAAAATAGGAATGCCCTGCGCCACAGCCGCCGATTGTGTCTCATACGAAGAGACGCATTTATACTGCAATCAAACGGGGGGCTCAAACGTTTGTGCTTGTAAGAAAAAAAGCCTTATTTATGACCCCTTTGATTGATTTACAACCCCTAGACACAATCGACACATATGGCGCAGAAGTAAGAGAGGACTTTGACTGTCCAGGAGATGAATTTAAAGCTACAGATTGGTCCAACCCAATTTCAGACTCGGTGCTTCACAACGCGACAGGAGCGGACTGTTTACGCTACTGCCTCCTCACTCAAACCTGCTTCGGAGTTGTCGTTAAAGATCACAAATGTTTTCTCAAAAATGAAAAGTGTATGATAAACTTGAAACCTGAGAAAGGAGCCATTATTGCAGGTAAATATTTGTTGTCTTTGTTGTACTTTCTTTCTCCGTGGGTTTAGTGAAATAGTTAGAAAGTAAAGTGATAGCTCAACAAAATCATTTGATCATGAAAGACTGGAGTTTGAGAGGAATATGCATTTGGCTTGTTGACGGAATGCGGAAGGATTTTGGATGTGGTGAAAGTGGAAAGAAAGCATTTTATTTGATGATTGCATTGTAAAAGAGAGTAGTTGGTATACATTTTGTAGGAAGCCAGGCCATAACTCTCTCTTTTGCTTGTGAGGATGGTCATAAGCCTGACACTAATGTCTCTTTTACTCCCCATAATTTCTTCTTCCTTTTACAGTTATAGCCCTGGTGAGAGAAGATTACCATTGTGGGTGTCACTACCCCTTTAGAAGGACGCGGTCAAATGGACAAGTCCTCTCGTGGTCCTCATACTGTCCCGAGGTATCTGTCAACCCCACACTTCAATACACTTGTAACTTTATCATCAATATCAATTCCCTTTTATTGTGTGAATTGGACAATAATTACACTATTTTATACTTTTATCCCATGATGAACATAATACATATTTTATGTGATACATAACATAACATGCATTGTCTTTGCAGGCGGAGGGGAATCCTTATCGCTGCTGTTCGCCAAAGGGTCTTTGTGTAAAATGTGCACCTGGAGAATCCCCTCAAAATGGAGCCTCATCTTTCCTTACCACATTCACAACGAGCCCCAGCCCCTGAGGAACAAGGCATTTGCATATAGAGCAAAAAGACACATAAAATGTGCAAACTCGGAAGCCCATGAATTCCGTTATCTCTTCTTCTTCCCTATAAGCCCTTATTATCAAAGTTTATATAATATGCAATTATGGTTTGTCCAATTTGTCACTTCCACTAATTACTACAAGTAAATATTATAGCTCAATAAAGTGTAAATAATTACGCATGTATCTATTATGTATGTTCGGAACTGCTCGGAAGTTTCAAAATCTATTTTTAGTCGTCTGTCTCTGTTTTTTCTCAAGCATCTGAATTCTGGATAAAGAATAGATCACAAACTTTTGTATTCTTCTTGAATTTGCATCGTAATTAAGTGAAAAGTGTAAACTGCAGTCACAAAGGGAAAACAAGGTTTCGGTTTATTTTCATTGAACAAATTGGATTTATCCAACTTTCACCACAACATAACACAACAAACTATTGTTGTTGGCAAACTTTTATACTACTTCTATAATCTCTTTTTTGTTTGTGGGACAAAGAAAGAACAAGTTGTCTTACGATTAGCCTCCTGGGGTCAGCCTCCAAATATTCCAACCCTCTTTCTTCTGCCAAATTCATTGGAAAAGAACAGTCTCTCACTTTCTCTTTGTTTCTTCTAACCCATTGTTCTTCTACAGTGCGAGAAAAAGTTGAAAAGATCAACATCACAATATTTTAATCCCACAATATAACTATATTATATAGTCTATATACACATAATATGCACATTTTTCCAAGAGATTTACATAAATTACAAACGTACTTGTCACAATATATTTTTGTGCTTTCACCCAACCATGTACTACATAATTTGAGCTAAAGGAGAAACGACTTGTTTATTCTTTCACCAAAGAGAGCTACACGAGTTGAGCCTCTGACTGTCTGCAGTTGACTGAAGAGAAAGTGAGAAAGTACTGAAAGTAGAGAGGGAAAGTGAGCTTTCTCCTGCTTCCCTACTTAACTAGATACACACATTCCTAACAGATTTACATTTTACAACTTTTTTCAGGGAGGAATGAAATATGGGGGACAAGGGGAAGTGCCAAGTTTGTTCTGCGTCTTGCCACGCTCGATGTTCCTTCTGTCGTTCTGTCTGGTACTGTTCCAGAGAACATCAGACACAAGACTACCCCAAACACAAAGGGACATGCAACAAGAAAAAATATAGCGTGAGTCGACATTTAAACATTCAGTGATAATTTCATTATTCAGTTGGGATTTGTGTCTTTGGTTTTTGACCAAATGGAGGATTTTGTAATTTGGAATTTGCATGTGACCACAACAGCACTCAGTAGGACATTGGCAAAGATTTATGCCAACTATCTACAGGGAACCATAACTCAGAGGTCAATTTACTAATTCAAAGTTTTCTAATTTACATGCATTACATGTGGACTGACCTACATTTCCCACATTCCTATGTAATTTGTTGTTTTCCCAAAAAGAAGGGAGGGAGAAAGTGAGATGTAAAAACAAAGCAATTCAACCACATCGCTGCTCTCTCATTTTTCATTTCATACACTTTTACTTTTTTTGTAGCCATCTTCAAGTCCCAAAATTTATCGTTATTCAAACCAAATTCTGATGAAAACAAAGTATAACTCCACACGCCATTGCATTGCATTGTGGTTCCTGTTTGTGGCTTCCATTTCATTTCCTTTTCTAGAAAAAAAACTGAAAACAGAAAAATATATTTTCAACATGGATATTGGACATAAAATGAAATGGTTTGGTCATAAATATCTGAGTATATGGAAATCTTGATTTGATTCCTGCATAAAATAGAAAATGTATAGAATCCAAAATATTCTGTAGGTAGTTGAATTCCAATTGATTAATTTAATTCAGAGTGGGAGAAAGTACTTTATATTCGCATAATACAATATTTCTACCCACATTCTCAAATGACACTCGCAGGCGGAGAGTAAATTGTAAATTGTCCGTGTAAAAGCAGCACAACCACTTTCCCTTTATGTTGGAAAAATCCTTTCTCTCTCAAAGAGAAAGCGGAAACTTTGCTCTGCTTCTTCCTCTTAACTCTTAGCTCTAAAAATTCACTGGACTGCTGCTAATAATAATTTTTAGCTTAATGGCTCTCTCTAAGTATAACCGTTTATAATGCACTTTGAATTTAGGTAGAAGAGGACGAGACTTTGGGTCGTCATTTGGTCGCAACGGAGGATATAAAAGCAGACATGATCCTTTTAAAGGATCGTCCATTGCTCCTCAGCATAAAAGCCAACACGTTGGATTTCACTCCAAATAAAATCTGTTTGGGATGTTACAAAGAAATCAAAGTTGATGAAGAGGATTCTGAATCTTCAGAACCTTCTGGAGAAAGTAATGCAAAAACGTGTTTAAAGTGTGGGCTTCCAATTTGCAGCCCTCGCTGTGCCTTTCACCACTTTCACAAAGAGTTTGAATGTCGGCTGATATCAGAGGCCAAGCCTTTCTCTGCCCAAACGGAAAGTGGTGCTGAGATGGGTAAAATATACTCTAAAAGAGTTGTTAATCCTATTTGAAAAGAAAATTTCACATTATTAAAGGGAAAGAGGCTCTTGAGGGAAGTTCAGTAGGAGCTAATCATCATCCACTCCCACAAACTGCTGAGTCGTTATTCCCATCCGAAGGGAACAAGTCGCTGGATGTACGAGACACAATTCAGAAAAATTTGATTCTCTTTCGATGTCTGCTGCTAAAGCATGTTTCCTCTTCGCATTGGGATCAGTTGATGAGTCTCCAATCGGATGAAGAACTCCGAAGGGAAGTTCCACAACTGGAAAGAACTACAAAATTCTTCAACATCCTCAAGAGAATCTTGGCCCATATCAATCATCCCAACATTAATCAAGTGGCTAAACCAGATGTTCATAAAATTCTTGGGATTCTCGACATTAATGCAATTCACTTCAATTTCTCTGCAGAAGTTGAGCTCTCTGCACTTTTCCCAAGTTTTTCTCTGATGGAACATGGCTGCGTCCCAAACACAAGATATTACATTAGCCCCATCCAAAGTGGGAGCAAAGGTAGTAAATATCTTGTTGAGTTGTTTGCCCGATCCTCCGTCAAAATCAAGAAGGGAGAAAGTTTATCAGTCTCATACGTAAATCTCATGTGAGAATCATTATATAGCTTAGCTATCAATTTATTTATGGCCATGTTAGCTATGCTATTATTATTATTGCCTCCCTCCAGGTGGAATACTGAAAAGAGAAGGGAATTTCTGAAGAAGGAAAGAGGATTTTTATGTTGCTGTAAACGTTGTATGGATCCTTATGAGTTGGGTTCTAATTTCTCAACCATCATTTGCACCCAAGGTACATTCCAATCAATACCAGTTATCATTATCATCATCTCAGCAAATTTATGTCCAAACCCTTCACTAAATCTTGTACAATAAAATTTTCAGAGGGTTGTAACGGCTACTCTGTACCCCTGCCAAAGACTTCCGTCCCAAGCCTGGATAATATGCAGTGGAAGTGCTCAAAATGTTCAAAGTCTACTCCGCCCTGGCAAGGTATTAACTATAATATATTGCAGACCCCAGTTGGGTCAAATAATAATTACGGCTTGATTACAGTTAAAAAGTTGGATGCTCGACTTTGCGAGTTGTTTGGAAGGACGAAGGCTTCGTTGGAGGGCTACAAGAACCTTCTGAGCAAAATGAGGGAAGTCCACCCTGATTATTACCTCGCGTTCGTTGTAAATCACAGCCTCGTCCAGTTGTATGGGGAAAGAGATAGTGAAAACGACTCAGAGGATGAAAATGTCCGATCCCATTGTGCTTCCATGTTGGAGGAGAAAGTTGCACTTTGCAACAGACTCCTACAAATCATTAAAATTCTTGATCCAGGACTTGCTAAGCTTAATGTTTATACCGCCGTTATCTACTACGGTGAGGTTTAATTAAGTTGATCAATTTTAATCCTTATATTTATTGCTTTAACCTAATTTGGGAGTAGAGATGCAGTCAGCAATTTTGGCCATGTCTGGAGGAGAAGTTGATGACGATTTCTACGTATTGAGAAACAAGCCAGAATCTGTTAAATTGGCAAAGTTGTATTTGCTTAAATGTATCGACTGCTTCAAGTATGAGTTTCTAGATCTTCCGGAAAATAAGTTGAAAAATCTGGCTTTCAAAAAGATGGAATATTTGGACTTTATCTTGAAAAAATTTAAACCAAATACCAAGTAATTTTTTGTTTGTTTTGTATTATTTTATTCGATTTTAAGTAAAAGGCAGCAACAAGAAGAGAAATTTTATACGTATTCATAAAATCACAAAATACTGTTTAAATACATAAATCATGTTAAAAGCACTTTTAAATAAATGCATAATAATTCTAACCTATTATTAACTAAATAGGTACGTTTCGTCAAATGTAATGTAAAAGCAAAATTATTGGTAACTTTTTTTACCCAGGTAAATCTTTTCAGCACCAATAAATTAATAAAATTGACCAAGTAAAATGATTATTCCAAGAAATCCCATTTAATGGAGTCCTTTTCTTTCCTCAATTCTTTGATCTCTTCCAATGATCCACTTAAACTGTTGATTTGCTCCTCGGTTTGAGCTATTAGTATTTTTGATTCTTGCATAAGTCGACTTACAAGCGGCGTGTTCTCTAAATTGACACTTGTAGACATTCCATTGTTCAAACTCACGCCCATCTCGACAAATTTCCCTGTAGTTGGTGGAAGAGTTGATTGCGACATTCTTTTTGGAGAAGTTGTCTGTTGACGATGACCACCTCCGCGGACGCTGAATGTATTGTTATTATTATTGTTGGGAGGTGTATTTTCTTTTTGATTGACACTTTCAGACAGATTTAATGTTGTTGGGAAATCCGTTCCATTTGCCCGTTGCACTAATAACTTTTGTTTTGTACATCTTTGTTGGAGGACGGCAGAAGTTAATTTATTCAGTTGTCCAATAATCATTTGGATTTCTTCCATTAATTTGACATCGGACTGAACCTTTTCAAGCTGAATTATAATGTTATGAAGAAGACTTTCATCAATCTCATTTCCTTTTACAATAAATTGGCACACGTTTTTCGCAAGAATTTCAATGTAGGAAAATGGAGGCGTTGTTGATGAAGATGATTTCCAATCTCCACATGCCTTCAAAATCTTGTAGTACCTGAAAAATAAAATCGCATAATCATTGTCACTATCACCAAATTTAGAATAGATAAGAATCTTACAATTCTTCCAATTCTGTTGTTCTGATGGATTTTAATACAACATTTTCTATCCAGCGATCAAAACAACTTTTATAATGACTATGAAGCTTTGACATTTCTTCAATATTTGGCTCCACTTGAATTTGCATTTTGACCTTCATTATTATCCTGACCCCGATTTTCAGAGCATTCCAAATCTATAGCCTCCAAACGGGATTCCAACTCTAATACAGTTCAAAGACTTATAAACTAACTAATTATAAATTTATATTAGATATATGTTATTACAAACTTATAAAATAGAAAATAATTTTTAAAAAAATCTAATTCCCTTCAAAATTATTGAACCGGTTCAACAAACAACCAACAAACGTTTTCTGCTTGCTTGATGAATCTCTTGCATTTTCACTCTCATTAGAGTTTTTAATCTCGCAGCGCACGCATCTCTCCGCATTAAAATGCCAAAAATACCCAAAAATCCTAGGAAAATACCGAAATGGACGCGAAAAATTTCAGAAATTTTTCAGATAGCTCCCTCCCCTCCACTTCCTCATCCTCCTTCCCAACCGTAAGTTTTATTCTCTTACCGGTAAGACTTTTTATTTATAAACGTTTTTATAACATTTCAGAATTAAAAAAGACCTCGTACCAACTGACACTCCCGGCAACGACACGGCTCTTCCTGACCCTGATCTGACCAATCACAACGAAGACAACAGTGCTGCACTTCTTCAAGACCTCGTACCAACTGATGCTCCCGGCTACGACACGGCTATTCCTGACCCCGACCAGACCACTCTCAACGAATTTCGATATACGGCTAATTTCGATATTTTTCTCGACTCAGATGTAAGTTAGCTGTTTACAATTTTTACCGGTAAAAAGTTAATAATATAAATTACTTTTTCTTTTGAAGGACGAAGACGAAGTCCATGAATTGGATGACGCCGTCGATAACAAAGCGGGGCCCTCATCAATTAATGACCCCGAAACTGTGGGGAATTATAAGGTACCATTAGTTTTGATCGGTCAAATAAACATTTTCTAATTATATGATATCATGACGTTTGCAGATCGACGACTACGATGAAGAAAAAATTGACTTGTATGAAAACAACACTGTAGAGGTAAAAATATTTGACCTGTCAAAATGTTATCCCTTTTATAACTTGAGTACATTTTATTATCTTTAGGAAGATGACTTTAAATCAGCTAACTTCAACCGAAAGCGGAAAATCGTTATGAGCGATTCTGAAAGCAGTGTTTCTTCAGATGAGGAGGAAGAGGGAGAAGAAGAAGAGAGCGATTTGGACCGGTCCAATCAGCCCGGTTCATCAACTTCTTCGAGCATCGATTTTGACAATTCATCGCTTGCGGATTCCACCGGTGGAAGAGAACAGAAAAATGACGACGCCGTGTTAAATCCTGCAGGTCCCTCTAATTCATTTTCCCATCCTATACATGGAAAAGTAATTTTGCATTTACATTATTATTATTTTGAACCGGTTTAAATTTTGCTTATTTTTATAATTGTAGCTTGCACCTTCCAAAGACCTGTATGACAAAAGAGTTGTGTTGTTGGACTTTCTGTTAGAAGTGGAGAATGATCGGGGAAAAAAAGATGACGCCAAGTTGGAGAGATTGAAGAAGGAAGCCAAGTGGGGACAAAACAAAGACGTGAAATTGCAAACAGGATTTATAAAGACCCCTGCAAAAAGTAAGTTTTCAGAAAAGTTTCTAACCGGTTAGAGTTTTACTTACAAACGTAATATTTTGTTTCATTACAGAAAATGGTGTAAGAGGGTATTTTATAATTTTCAATAATGGGAATAAAACAAGCTTATATAAGCATTATAAGTATGACATGAACATCGCATACTCTGATAAGAAAAAACAGAAAAATGCCAAAAGAATGGACCCAAGTAATCCTTTACATCAAAAGATCAAAGATGGAATGAAGAAGAATCACCATGATCAGCGTCAAGCTACTCCTCAACTCGACATTCTGTATGTTGCCGGTTTAGTGGCACCAGAAGTCATGAACAAGTCTGACTTGGTTGATTCTTTGAAAGCCCTTGTACCGGTACAACTTCCTGGTCCCAACCAGCAAGAATCAAATTATTTAATTTATCCGGGTCAATGGACCGGACACACCGGGTTTGCAACTATGAGATATTCCCACTTCCATGATCATGAAGCTAAAAGGGAATATCAATCTGCAATTTATCAACGCACAAAAGGAGCCTCGCAATCCAACAAAAAGTACTGCGTTGAAATATTCAACAGAATGTGCGACTGCCATCACACGAGAGTCACCGCTGAAAAGTTTCTCATTGTAAGTTATATTTTTTACCGGTAAAATTCCTTTTTAATAACAAACTTTTTTAATTTATAGGAGTTTGGCCGAAAGTGGAACGAAGTCAACGGGATTGTGAGATATATTATCACGCCAGCAGCGCAAGTGCTTCCTCCTGATCTTCAACGGCTAATTGACAATTACATTCGTACCGGTACGAGCATGTTCCAGTTTTGTGAAGAAGAAGACCACACAGGCTGTCCACCATACAAACGATTCTGGACATTAAATGAACTGACATCACTTCCCATTATTGTACACCCAGAAGAGGTCATCCTGCGCTATGATCCAACGGATCCCAAATTTAAATCGGGATGGAAACATTTGAAGACTGTTCAGCAATTGATAGATGAATATGGAGAGATCCCTGAATTTTTTCACATCAACAAGAAGAAATTGGCCAATCAACTCAAAAATATTGGAGTGTCATAATTTGTTATATTGATTTTGCACCGGTGCAACTATTTGGCTTCTGTTAGTTGAAGACGCTTAAAATATACTAACAATTAACTGTGTGAAAAAACAATAAAGCGTTTAAAAAAATAATACAAACTCGTTTTGCTCCAATTTGCAGATTTCCCCACTAAGTGGGTGGGGTTAGAAAGCTCATAATTTGAAGGGATCATCTATGAAAACTTGTCTACCTATTGGATAGTTTGAAGATCTAGAGATACATATGCATGTATACGGACTGAATTCAACGAGACAATGCAAAAATTCCGGAGGTGATCATTAAAGACTTAACTGGCAAATAGTAATATGGTCGGATGGGGGTTGCATAATGATTAATTCTTCTTTTTTTGGTGCAAACAAGTGCAACCAGTGCTTTTCACTTCAACATGATTTATTACATTTGATTGAGAAAATTGATAACAATTTGCAGCAAAGTCACTTCTTAGGTGGTTTAACTTTGACGGCTTTGGTAAGACAAAGCGTTGTATAGTTTAAATGCACCCAACAAAAAAAGACATATCAGTGAGAGGAAAAAAGTTCTTTTGTAGCTTGAAATATTCTGCATAAAATGACAGACAATAGAAAAAGGAATGGGAACATAATTTACTGGTTTTAGCAAACATGGTGGCTTTTTGATTATCCAGTACGACTAATGTGTAGTTACTTTGCTCTTATGTGGTAAATCATGCCATGCAGATAGAACTGATAGAAGTTTACACAGTCGAGCTGAGATGAAAAACAAGCTAATCTATTCTGTAAATTTACCTTACTCTCATAACTAAACGAACGACTAGAGAGTAAAAGAAGCAATAAGGATATCATTTAATTATATCTTATCCAATCCACCCTTCATTGCTTTTCGCAGTGACTATTAATGTAAAATGCAAACACTACAGAAAATAATCACCCATTGGCACATTGGAAATGGCAAAAAACAAAATGATGGGATGCATGGAATAATTAAAATAATTTGCAGAAATGAATTTACTAATTGGATTGAAAAGCGAAAACATTAAATCAACTCGGGGAAATGGAATGGTTGAATGAAATAACTGTGACTTTGATTTATTTTATGTGATGCTCCAGTAAGCATAAAGCACAGTATTCTCCTTTTAAGTTCGCAAATTCACGTTATAAAATAGTAGGCACAATAATGAGATACATATCTAACTTGTCTATTTGATGATGGACTGGATTCGCATGTATTGTTGTTGAATCTGGTTTCGTTAGTTAACTCGGTTGCCAGTGAGAAAGTGCTTATGTACTTGAGTCTGTCTGGGGTTCTTCAAATGATTCAACATTATATGCAACACCTTTTATTACATTCAACAATGCTAACCCTAGCTAACTCTGCCAAATAAGCTGTTCTACCTGCAGATTTACCTGTCAGTTTAAATGTTGCTGTGATGGAACAAACTTCTCTTTTGTGTACCAAGAGTGATTTTTTTGTGAACAAAAAATTATAACCATGTGATGTGAATAAAATTAACCATCCTCAATTTACATCTAGTTGAGTTGATGAAGAACAATTTGCATCTTTTACATGGACAAGAAACATTTATCATTACTGCTCAATTTTTTTAGTGGTATTTTGTTCCAAAGATCCAGATTTATTGTACTGCATATTAAAATATTCTATTGCCCTGTTTGGTTACTTTTAGTAGTGACATTTAAGTATAAAAACTGAACAAGAACATGGACGTTGTCAATTTTGCCAACGAAAATTTACTGAAACTAATTTCTCCTATGAAACTTCAAGGGCAGTACAATCCTCTAAATCGCAATGCAAACAAATAAAGTATTCGCATCTTAGAGTTGTATTTCAGTTGGCAATTTAAAGTACAAAACTTTATTCTTCAAGTTGAGCAAGCTTTTCTTTCTTCCATTAGTTCAAGTACATATAAAAGTGTTCTGCTAGTAATTGTGAGACGAGAATCTAATTCTAAAAACTTATTCTGTGTGGTAAAAGGTAAGTACAAAGATAAATAAAACTAGCAAAAAGCATGAAATTTTGTGTATCATGGAGCTTTAAAAAAAGTGGATCAAGTGGACATCATAGTGCTAGAATAGAAGACCGAAACCAACACTTGATTCATTGGGTTTGGGGCATTTTCTTAGGATTTTATTTTGTTCCATTAAATCACCACGTTCATCTTCTCTCATTTTTTTGTTCAACTCATTCTTCGCAAACGTAATATGAAAGAGTCTGACTCAGAGGAAGTTCTCTCAGAGATTCTTAGGATTTCTTAAAGCGGATCTTGATAACTAAACTGGGTGAGTCTGGAAATGACTCACGCTAAACTACAAAAGCTTTCTTTACGCTTACTTACTAATCATGGAATACCAAGGCGAGAAAGAGTCATCTTCAAATTGATTTTGCGCTTGACTTTTCCAATAACAGTTTGTACGACTGAGCTACCAACTTATATAGCCAACCATCAAAGAAACAGTCCAGGAAGGATGATATTTATTTGTTGTGCCCATTCATGCAGAATGCACACAGCTCTTGCTTGTCCATTGATTTGATACTTGTTTATATCATTAGATCGTGTAGATTGTTGGCATAAATATAACTTTGACAAAGTTTGCTATCGTTAACCGTTAAATCATCTTGAAAATTGAGTGGCCAATATTTTGACAATATAACTACATACAAAGTTTGTTTGTAAATGAAAATGGTGAGTAGCATGATTAAGGTTCATTCATTACTCATAAATTTTAAATTATTTAATATACTACTTAAAGACAAGTTTTAGTACGAAACAAATTAGCCACCACCTTCAAAAAAAGATTGGCAGTAAATTTAGCTAATGGTAGTAGGTAATTTGATGCCAATATTCTCCCGGCTCATAAAAAATAGAAAGGAGATGAGATGAGATGAAAGAGTGTTTTTTGGGACGCGTAAAATGAGATTGAAGGTCAGTAAGCAATTTGTGAGCATCAGCTTCCTTTTGTCATGCTTATATTTATTAAACACAACACAAATTGAGATTGATCTCATAACTCATCATAATTCAGGACATTAAGCAGCTAACTCATTAAATAGTTACCAAAGTCCGTCGGGATAATGTAGACACGTGTTAAATTACACGAAACGATGCGCGGACGTTAATGTTTCAAATGAGTTTTTGTTACGATACCAGGAAAATTTAAGTCGAATTTAAGCACAAGCCGAATTCAGAAACAATATTATTAATAATTGCTCTTTTGCAAAATTACATAGTTTAAAATGAATAGCATAATGCAAAGCAAATACCAGCAGCTGCGTCTTTTGAATTCCTGGCATTTCAGTAGCAGTAACATTAAAACAGTTTAAACTACTGTTCCTGTAGCATTATACTTATAATATAACAATGCATACATATTATATATTTGTTCCTCATACTCTACAGTGAAATGGGACAAATGTGATTTGTCGCAGCCGGTGTGGCATATTATTATCATGTTTTGTACATAGTGTCAGAGTGAAAATGGGTACAAACAAGTTTTAGCCGTTTTCACAATGTTTGTTGCAATGTGATAGGATCATAAAACAAAAGGCTAAGTGCTCTTTTTCTTTTATAAATATTTTATATCCCCATCAAACTCCATGCGGTGTGACGAGATATGAATTACACATAAGGTGCGGACCAAAGTTGTGTATGTGGTTCAAGCATATTACTCAAGCGTCTTGAGACGAACTGTAACAAGATACGACGACTTTCCCCGGTGAGACATCATTCTTGGGCCGAAAATAAATTAAACTTATCCATTTCAAATTCCAATGTTGTTTTCCCTACTTGATGGAAAGCATACGCTTCATGCGAAATTATGTTTGAATCCTACGATGAAATATCAGATAGCGACATATCGAGGTATATTATGTATACTGTAATTGAGTTACTTTATTGTGTTCCCCAAGAAGGTAAAATGAAATTTATTTCTCCAATTTACTGAGAAGAAGATGCATTCAGTAGTAAATTAAGTTTCAGTTCCATTGTCATCTCGAAAACAGAATTACAAAAGAGAAAGGGGAAATAAGCTATCTGTTTCCGAGACGTACGAGTCTCAAGTAACTCCTTAGATTGTCATTTTCTTAATTTGATCACAAAGGGTGCAGCCAAAGAAAGACCAAACATATGTATAACTCAAGCTCAAAACAATGCAATTTGCTGGGGTGGTGTTGAACCAATCAGTAAATGAACAATTGTGATGAAACATTTTGAAACATGAGCTTTCGTATCTTTTACTGTCTGATGGAGACTTTTAGACGTAGGAAAATGTTTGTAGCAGTAAATCTTGTGAAGCAACTAAAGCTTTTGACCATTGCTGCGTGTGGGTGGGCGTAGGAAGTTAGGAAGTGGATGGGAAAGTCGTTACATGGAGAAAGGGAGAAGAAATTGAGAATGATCCAAATAGCTTCTGAGTTGCTCTTGGTGGCATTGGCCATGAAAAGGCAAAGTGCATTGAATATCAAAGAGTGAAAAACTGGAAGCCAAAAGCTAACGGAGAAAGTTTGAAGAAACCTACGGCCAAGGTTTAATTTTATATCCCATTTTGTCATACTTCTCGCCTTCAATCTTATCCGAACCAACTTTTACTTTTATTTTAACACATCAACGTCCGGTCTTATTCTAGTGATCCAAGAGAGAGAGAGATATTTCACTCTGCTGCACTTCTCCCAATTTATATTTTGTATCCTCTCTGCACCAACAGCTTTGAAACTTCTTCAATGTACCATGTAGCATATGGCAGTTACTTTTACTTTTCCAACTTGAAGAACAGTAGCAGTCTTACCGAACAAGACTATTCTACTGGGTATTAACTTAAGGTTGTGCTTCGAAAATGAATTGCGGAAGCCGGATGCGGGTGGCAGTGTCACTGTCAGGTTTGTAGTATGCCCTTTAGACTAAGTAAAAGCTGCATTATTATGTCGATAATCATATTCCTTATGATTTTCTCTAGTGCCATAACTTTAATTGATATGAACTCATTAGCTATCCATGCAAATAGATGCATGATCTTTCCTTAACATATATATGTAACTACACGTTTATTAGCTGCTTTCTTTATATTTGAGTAACTTTGCTTTTATTTATTTCTTCACGAAATTGGATTCTTGTTTGAATTTAGATTTGGTTTATGTTGTTGTATGGTAAAACTACCCAAGGGATGAATTTGTGCGTAGGTTTCTTTTTTACACTGCGAATGATTCAAAGTATATAAATCTACCTCGGCATTCATTCAGGTTTAAGTTTAAGTAAGGTGGCTTAGGGACAACATTTAGAATCCCGTCCTTCCTTCCTATTGTAATACACAAATCCTTCCCTTCTTACTTAAAGAGATATGCAACCCAATGCTCAAGTAATCTTCAATGTCTTGGGTTAAGACCCTCTGAGACTTTTAAAAAGGAACGGATGGAAGAATCTAAAAAATCTCATGAAAAGAATAAATGCAACGATCTCGAGAGATCCAGTTAGTTAACTTTACATTTTCCAGAAGCAAGGTACACCTCATTGCATAACATTAAAATAAAGCCATATCTTTCCAAGTGGCCACGTTAAAGCAATTCAGCTGCTACCATAAGCTCTGCAACTATTTGTTAGCAGAGTAAAAAAAAGTTTGAATTCGCGTGGTTCAAGTAGCACGTACCTCATCAAATGGCATAATAACACCGACATGCAGCGTCCAGGTTTAGACTATTAATGTGAATGCCTTCTTACAATATATTTTTGTTGAATAACGTGTTCGTGTCTATGCCAGTTCAAGAAATTTCTCTTCAACTATTTAGTATACCTACTTTTACTTCCATCCAATGTTTCCGAGTGTTCAATATTACAATCTTATGGTAAAGCAGAAGCTATAATTTCCTCGAATTTAGGAAACTCACGCTAAAGAATGTTGCTCCATCCACTATTTGTAGTGCGGAGTGAGTGAAACATTTGAAAGGGGGAGAAAATCGATCGTTGTCGTAATCGGAGTCTCAGTCTCAGTGATTCTTCCTCTATCTCTCAGTTCACTCCGGTTGCTCGAGTTGAATGCATGTGAATGTAGTGCAAGGTCTATTAAGCATTGGACTTGTTACTTCCTTTAAGAAATATCAAACTTTACTTGGTGCACTTTTGAAAGGCAAATAACTTTTACTTTGTGATTTTGTGAGTAGCTGAAAAGGAAAACAAGACTTTTGAAGAAGTTGAAGATACAAGTAAAGAGCTCCATTCATTTTGTGTGACTCCAACCAAAGTAAGATTAGCAACATCCATTAAACTTTTGGTTTCTTATTCGCTTCCCGATTCGGGTTTTGCATGTTACTCTCACAAATTGAATACCAAATCCCAAATCAACCGGCATCTTGAAGGACAAATTATTCTATCACTTTCCGGCAAGTGAGAAAGCGAGAAAACTAACTCATCACACAAATTTTATTCCTAGTTCGAATTCATGGAACAAGATTCTTGTACTTTCCTATGAATTGAATTTGAATTTGTACTCTGACTCGGTAGGAGGTAATTGATTACACTTTTTATTCAAATACCGCATTTGAGAAAAACATTGCATAATATAGCTTGGTCATTAGGCTTCATTGTTCTGGAATTTACCATTGGGCGGATGCATTTATGAAATGAAAAATTTTCAATCATCCTGAAAGCTTGAGCAATAAATTTTGGGAAATTGTTGTTGTTTATGCCGATTCTCTGTTGCGGAACCATGCTTTTATTTTCTTTTTAAATATGCGCACTTTTCTAAAGACGGAAAATGATAATAAAAAAATTCAAGTGAATAAAAGAAAAAAGTGCTATTAAACACTCCAGTCAAATAAAAATGTAAATCGAGTACTCAAATGTTTCTAAAACATCCATTTCCAAAGGTTTCCTTTAGCTTGAGACAGTCACGATTTCATTGAAAAGAGTTGTTAATAAAAAAATTTAAAAATCATATTTAATCCAAACTATAAAATTCCAGTTGCTATCATTCAAATATTTATTGGGTAAATGTTGGTTACTGAAATAATATTGTGAACAAACGAAAAGAGTGGCAAACCGATTACACTGCGTCCTTTTCATAGACCAAATTTGCGTAATTTACAGTTATGTTCCAAATTACTGCAAATTGAACCTATTAGCAAAGTGTGTCCAAAATTGACTTGACATCAACCGAATTTGGTTCGTATTCGTCATTTTGTAAAACATTTATAAGCCACAGGAATAATAGGAAAATAACAGTGGAAAAGTTCATTTTCGAGTACAATTTATTACTACGCACTTGAGTTTTTTTTAATGTTTACAGCTATTCTGAACCAAATTATTTATGACATAATATAGAACCATTAAAAGCTGGTCCAGAGTATGCTCTTTATTTGATGACCTGTTTTCATTTTCTATTTAGTTGTACTTGTCGGTCACAAATTCTTTTGCCAAATCTATGAAACCGTGTCAGAAAAAACATCTTGCCAAGTGCCAAAAGAGAGCACGAGTCAATTGCTGTGAAATAAACCATGTGCATGTGGTTTCATCCAACTTGATCAAAGTTACAATACAATGTCAATGGCAAGTGAGAAACACATTAGTTGTAAGACTCCACACGAGTTTGCAAATGGTTCTTGAGTTGAATTGAATTGAAACTTTTTTTTATTAAATCATTGTACTAATGTGTCAGTGTCAATCAAATGTAAAGTGATATGAGATATTCTTCAAAGCAAGAATGTTGACCACAAGCAGCTTATTTAACAAGGAAGAAAATACGTATTTTACTTGAGATGGCATTGTTTATTATAAAGTATATTAATTTCAAATGTGATCAGTTTTCATTGCAAGTCAAAGGCCGTATCGGGATTCAATCACGAGCCAGAGTGTATGTATGAGGTGAAACTACAGTTGCTTCATCTTGCTCACTCCATATAATTACACACGACAATAATTGTGAATTGTATTCCATGACTTTTTCTAGCTCAACAAATTCCTCTGCTGAGCCGAGAGTTGCGTTTCCTTTTGACCATCTTCTGGGTCCCGTAGAGCGTGGAACAGAAGATGAAAACGATTTACATGTCCGTGACAAATTCTACAAGTCAGTCGGCTGTCATTGCTTGCAGAGTTATTGTTTTACTTGATAATAGACCCAGTTGTGGCTTCTTCTTCAGCTTCTCGGCCATTACAAATATTTCAATTTCTCAAAGTCTGGCAAATTACAACATTTAGCCATTCTTATATATGATTCCATACAGACTGGTTTCTATAATGGACTTGGGGTTAATGTTATACTATGAAGATTAATGAACAATTTATTTTTGCAATTTTGCACGCTTTTTATATCCCCAAGTGTATTGTCAGTTGGTAATCGTGCCTTCAGGGAATGAGAACTGATTGAGCATGTCTTATTTAGTTAGCTACAATTTGCAATCTTCTCATCGATAATTACGTTATTAGCTATGCCTTGATATGGCATGGCTCTCTATTAATCTCTTCTATAACCCAGCTCATTAATTTGCCCTTTACGTGATTTAGTTATGTAGTTCCAAAAATTACAGGACATATTGCGACTGAACTTTGATTTCTGATTCGTCGAGCTTTTACAGAATGTAAATAAAAAATGCTAAAGTAAATTAGCAATTTGTCATAAATTGTTGAACTTTTTCAAGAGTTTGTAATATAACTAACGATAAACATCATAATGAATTAGTAAAAACTTATTTCAAAATCGTATGCAAAAGTAAACAGTAAAGGCATATAAATGTCAACAAATCTTTTTTTCATTCTTTTACTACTGGCTTCAAAATTTTTTGAATGAGAAGTGTCGTCTCATTCAATCTTTAGCTTATAAAATGTTTATTTCAACTTGAAACTTACATCGCATGTATCACTTACGGCAATACTTTAAGTTTTATTGGAAGTAATGAAATCTCTTAGCTGTATTTCAACAAACAAAGTCGTAAAGTGATGCGTTGTCATACTATATTTTAATAATATTTTTATGTAACAAGAAAATCGTAGCATATGTCCTCTGTCTGCATGCACATAACTAGACAATTGAGTAGAATTTGAGACTGGTTGAAAGTAGCCTGGAATATTAAGATTCTAGAAGTCATCTACCTGTGCAGTTTTTCTATTTTTTGTTGAAAGAATAAAACGAAAATGGAATGAGAAAGGATTTGGAAATTTGAGACTTTTTCACACAATCTAAAACTAAAGTAGAAACTAGGTATAAACTCATAATAATTCAAAAATGAAAAAAGCTTATGTTCCATCCAAGTCTGAGTGGTTAGACTTTTGTGGGAAACGTGAAAGAAGGCGAGAAATTCAATTTCCGTAAATGTCCAACTCACCATGAGGGAATGAGGTAGTGTGAGAAAAAGCATAAAAGTATCATCATCACTGAAGATGAGAGAGGACAAAGACGAGATATTTGGCGACTAACTGAGAATTGTGAAAACATATTTTTGTTGTGATGTGTCACGACGAGCAATTTTGCCGAGAACAAATGAACCCATTCCAATACAATTCTGTTTCAAGATATGATGAATAATTTGCAACTCAGGAAATTACAATTTTGAGGCGAATGATTCATATTCTGGTCCATGCAAAAATATCTACATACATTTGCTCTTAAATTCATCATAAATTACACCTGAGAGAGAATTCCAAATGCTAACTGCCATCCCAAATGTCAAGACTTCATTACTCCAACTGAGAAATTTGATTTATGACCTTATTTTAATATGCTAAAGCCCAATTACTAGTCTGAAAATGGGAAAGTGAAATCAAATGTTTTTATAGAAAGAAGAACTTTCTTATTCTTTACCTTTATGCAAAAAGGGTTCTCAAATGTTTGCTCAGAAGCTTCTTGTAAGAAGATCTGTTTTTGTGGTTTTAGCAGATCTGTGGCTCTGGGCAATACGACACCACAGAATTGAGAATACACTGATTTATCGTGTTTACGCAATATTAAGGCTTGTTATGTAAACACATAACTGTGCTTTAAATCCAAGACCATCGATATTCGATAGTCACTAATAAATCTTTCCCTGGAGCAAAATGTATTAGAAAATGGATAAAAACTCACGACAAGCTCATAAAAGTTTAAAATTGTGAATTACAACAACTATTTTTGCATTAATATATGGTATTATTCACTCATCGCTTATTTTCCATGACCCGAGGTGGTCCATTTAGCAACGTTTAAAATGTGTTGTACATAGTTCTTTTTGTTACCTTAATCCATTTTAAACAAATCAATCACGATCGACACGATTCTTCCTTATACTTTGTAACTATGTTCAGAATGATATAAAATTGCATGAAATGATGCAAATAATAATAGTTATCTTTTTACCGCAAGAGTTGTAATTATCATTAATTTTAATTGTTATTATTACAAAAATGGCTACAAAAAATATTAAACTATTCATACAAGTTTCCAGTGTCTGAAAAAAAGCTACTTATGTATATAAACTTATAATTAATGAGATTAAAGCTTCAAGTTTCGCTAATAAACAGAATGACATAATCAAGAAACACAATTTAAATGTTCTTCTCTTTCTGTTAACAAAAGATACTTGGCTTTTTAGGCATGTTCACGTAGATTATATTTTAGCGTTCTCACTGGAACAATTACATTAATTAACAACATTACACACAATAAATTAAACATCCTTATTATGAGTTGCAAATTCTAAAACAGAAATATGAGAACTTTTGCACACGCTTTATACAAAACAAAAGCATTATTTAGGCTATATTTATATTCATTTTAATTATTCTCTAAAATTCCACTTGAACTGGGAAATTTCAACTCTAGAGTGTTATTAGAATTCTTTTCCATTGAAACTAACTGCTAAAACTCGTGGCAGAGACAAAAATGAGATCTGTTTTATTGTTGTGACCTCGCAATTAATTTACCCCCTTCTTCGTTTTATGACTGCCCTATTAAAAAGTTTTAGGCAGAAATGGAGCAAGCAGTTCATAAATAATATACGTCCTTTTAATTACATTATTGCGTTTTCTGTAAAATATCATCATATAATATTTTATGTCGATGCATATTTTGTTGCAGATTAATATGTATATACAACGACAACTATCTGTTGCGTTACATTGATTAACATCACTCTTATCATTACTTGATTGTATTTTTACAAGAGAACTAAATAAGGAGTGACATATTATATTAGAAGTTCAATATACATAATCTAACACTATAATTATTGACGTACTTCATTAATCTTAAGTTTAATAAAATAAACCAAAGGTGAAGCATGTTTGCATTATTTTTGGCAAATGGTCATTAGAATATAATTGAGGTTGCAAAATTTTGTTTTATAAACGCTCACCTTAGATTGATTTGAGAAATGATTCAGCACAAGCAAAAAAATATGGCTGCTATACATAAGTAATGATGCAAATAATGGTTTGTCATTGCCAAAAATAATAATACCAATGGGTCATGATAATACTGACATTGAGGATCTATTAAGACTAATTTATTATGCATCTCTTTTAATACAGCCCATCCATGCAGATTACTTATAGCATAATATAAGTATAGTACTATACAATACAACGTGGAGTTTTACAACTAATAAGCATCTAAATATATTGTTGAATGTTAATCATATTTTATTAACAATAAATAATGTAACAAGTGACTTTGTTTTATTTTGCAGATCTTTCTGTTTTGAGACACATCTATAAAGCTAAATCATCACGGGAATCATTTTCGTCATCAAATTGATATATGCACAAGAAGCACAACAAAGGAAAGTTTGTTCTTGAACTTGAGATCGCAGAGGATTGTAATTCAGACAATAAAATACTGTCGGGTGGTCTTTGTGTTGCACTTTAATTGCTATTTTAGTGCAGTGTTGTTATTTGTTGGTGTTATATATCAGCACTTGAATAACAAGAGTAATAAAACGTATAAAGAGATTTATGTTAAGTGTGGGGTCAATTGATAACAAAGTAAATTATACTTATGTGGGGAAGAATTGACTGGAACTCTCTCTAACCATGCCACCATGTGCTTCAAATCACACAGAATGAGACGAAACACTTTCACGGATATTTCAACGTCAACCAACATGACAATGAATAGTAAATCCTCTTTGTCATCTTATCAGAGCACATGCAAGATACGCTTTTCCCCAAGGAACTTCACCACACTCGTTTTACTTCTCTCTACACTTTCTCTCTTCAATCTTTCTCCAGTCAATGCGTCAGATGCTGTATATGTGCGATCTAGCGATTTCGGCCAGTTGGTGACCTCAAGCACGGCGAGATGGTTTAAAGGGATAACAAAAGATCCTCTTTTGTTAAAAACACCTAAAAGTACCCAAGGTGTTGTTTGCAGAGTTTATCACACGAGTAAGTTGTTTGGTTTTCAAATATACTGTTTAATTTTTAATGAAGTTGGAAATGAGAGAATTGAGATAATTTGATATAAAACCAATAAATACACTTTGTACATATACATATGTGAATTTGTGTTTTTGTAACAGCTCTTCGTGGAGTTGGTCTAGTCTCAAATGATGCGGAAGGAAGCATTTGCAACATCAACGCAAAGGAAGGAGTCCAAGGGTTGGACAAATTTCAAACAATATCACAGAGCGCTTCCAGGTAATAATTTTATTAATAATTTATTTATAAAATTGCCTCAGCCTTCCCCACAATATTCCATTATGTCTTGACATGACCTCAATTATGAATGCAATAATTTCATTTGATAATCCACTTTGGCTGTCTCTCTACAGACTCGTTTGGACTAAATGGAATAGACCGAATCCTCCACCAACGGGAGCGGTGGCAGTATCCGTAAAACCACAGCAATTCCTTGCAGCAGACTTGAATTCAACAATCATCGGTTATCTCGTAGGTTTAGACTGTTTTCTTTCTCATCCATACAATACACATGCCAATAACGATACATATTTTACAGGATCCCACTCTTCATTTGGGATCTGCCATTTTCTCCAATCAACCCGAACCTTCTGGATCATGTCTTGTGCTGACGGAAATTGAGCCGGTGAGATATGAGTTGAGTGACATTCAGTTGAAGCGAAACAAAGGTTTCATAGGTAAGATACAATAATATTTCCTTCACCACGCACTCTGTATGTATTCGATAATTGTAAACAATCAATGGCACTTTTAATATAAACAGAGGAAGAAATAGTTCTGGCGTATGGAAAACTGTTTTATCGGGATCCGAATGCCAAGGATTATGACGACTGGGATTCATCAACTCAAAGATACAACAAGAACTCGTATGCTGGGGAGAGAAAGCAGGGGCGAGTTGAGAGCATCCTTTCTTACGAGACCAATACATACGATTACTGGTCTCAGGGATATCTCATGGCAAAAGGGCTTCACACCACTATTCATTTGCCTGATGGATCAACCAAAATTTTGGAGTGGGGGATACCTCTAACACAAGCCGGTAATTTGACTCTATGAAACACGGCACGCGTTTAGTTACTCGTCCATTTATTATCTTGTCCAAGTTCATCCATCAGAAAGGAAATCCATTTTGGTAGAGAATAGTACGTTGTATCTATTTATCTCTCCAGCTTCCCTCCCTCAACACTACAAATTCATTATTCTGTTGCCTCACAAAATTAACCATTTCATTTCGTCTGTCATCAAAACATTTCCCAAGCAAAATACAAAGTAAATGGTTTTGTTGGCCCACTCCTGTCCCCTTCCTCTCAGGTTCATGTATAGTGAAGCATCATTCATGAGCAAGTTGAGGATGGGTTGGTGGACGTCGGATGCACAATGCACAAAAGTCGTTCAAATTTACGACTTCTCAGGTCTCTCTGGGTAAACACGAAAGTTTATTTGTCTCTGTTTTGTTATTTACACGACAATGAAACAATCAACCAAGAGAAGGTTAGGTTTAAGAGAGATGCGTATCTATTTATTTGAGCAAAGACTTGACCATAATATTTCACCAAAAGGGAAATTTGAGCTTGGTCCAACCCCAAAAAACCCTCAACAGCTAAGCTTTTGGTGGTTAAAGACTTACAAACACTCTGCACGCGAGTTCCTATTATTTAGGCAATAAAACAATTATTTTGGGGTAATGGGCAGTTTAAGGTTTTCTCTTTCTCTCACGTCATTCAATTAGCCAAAAGAATGTCTAAAATACTTTGTTTAATCTTTACTCGTTTATTATAATGTAATCCAATTTCAATTAAAATTTAAACTCATTTAAACTAACGGCTCTATATAGCAAAATGCTGGAAAAAACTAAAACATTATTGAATATGCAATATTTGGTGATTTTTCAAAAAACCTATTTAAAATAAATACATATAGATTTATTTGGATTCAATCAGAATCCCATTTCTTCAAATGGTTTTATTCTTTCAAATTTGGGAAACAAATGAAAAACAAAACAAGTACAGACAGCTTCCGAAGATCTGACAATCAAGGGAGAAAGTGAGAGAATTCGCAATATATTCCACTTCCTAAAGCAGCAGGTCAAATGGGATATTTTTTGATTCAATTGAATTTCAAACAAAGTGATCTGGCCACTTCCTTTTCAATTTCAAGACGCAATTTTCTTTCACCAGGTTTCAAGTGAGATAAATGAATACTTTGAATTCTCTTTACAACAATTGCCTTTTTATCTTCACCCCTTCCGCTAAATCCGTCCCTTGAGCATTTAGAAAATTGCTTTGTTAAATTCAATTGAGATTCTTTGATCGTTTCTCAAAAAAAGAGTATAAAACTCAAAGGTCAGTGGGTTAGTCAGTTTTATCAAGATGGACTGCGTTCTTTTTTTACTCGGGAATTTACTTTCTCTTTTTAATATGAAGCAGTTTATTTGCGACTCTTCTCGGTATAAGTATACTTATATAGTTAACAATGATTATTGGTACAAATACCACGATTTTTCCACTTATTTATTTTGAACCGTATACAGTTATTTATCTATATATTTATGTATGACGTGCTCATACATAATATTTTTAAAATAGACCCTTCAAAGTTTTTGGGCTGAAAAGCACGGCAAAAGTTTGTCTTTTGTTTGCTCGAGTAAGTGGTACAGATTCTGTGCTACAGAATATTATGCCAAGGATTATTAAAAAATTGAGGGAAATTGGCGATAGTTAATTTGACAAGAGCTCTCCAAATTTGTCTCACCGCAATGTGCATCAAATTATATTCCGTACATATATACACTTTATTGATTTTGGCAGGGTTTTATATTCAGTGTTATGGGATTTTGAATGGTTTATGTGTTATGTTTTTGGATTTTGTCGAACTCGCAATTTCATCTCGTTAAGGGAATTTGATGATCCGGCTTCTCTACTCTCTGGCAATAAATTTGTCGATAATCTCTAATGCGCTTAACATACTTTGTCATGACCTGAATACAACATATGAATACCACGGAAAGCACTTTCTTCTTTCTGTAGATTACTTACTCCTCATTTACGGAATTGAGAATTCTTGTTCAGCTCTTCTGCTCTCATTATATTTAATTTAGGACCAAATCAATCGTATATGTATATGACATTTGAGAAAAAACAAATATCGAACGTGTGTTACATAAATTGGTGAAAATCGTGCACGACATGGATAAAGACTAGAAAGAGAACTCTTGTAGTTGCATATGAATTGAAAAAGTATTGCATTAAAAGAAAATCAGAAAAAGTTTTGACTACACACGCTATTAAATCAAGCAGAAATCTTGAAAATAAACCTGCTGCGGGTAATAACTGTAAATTATTAGGAAAGAAAGTATAAAAGAGAGAAAAGAGTGTTGTCCTTCTTCCAATGACCAAAACCGTTGCAGACCCACTCAAAGTTCTCTTTTGTATTATTTGTTTTCTGAGCCTACTACTTGAATTTGGAAAGGAAGCGATAAACAAGATCAATAAAGTAAAGAAAAGTGAAAGACACCGCAACGCCCATTTAACCATTTTAGATTCGGATGGACGGATCTGTTTTGTGGCCATCTGTGACAATAAAAAGCTAAATGAGGCTGACAGCTCTTTCACGTTTCATACAAATATATAATATTTCTGTTTGTTCTTATTACGCCTCTGCTCATACCACCAAAGTTGTATTTCTTACTCCTTTTTAGTTGCTCGTTTGGAAAGGAAACGGAAATTGAATGTTGGGTTTCTTGGGCAAAGTAGGCTTTGATTTTGATTCAATGAAAATGAACCACACCTACATCATGATATCTACAGAGAAAGTTGTCAAGTTCCGTCCCACGCACAATCATATACTTAGAAAGCGAGTTGTTGTATTAAGTAATGATAATGGACTGAAATGGCTCCTTGTTATTTTTCTTTCATCCTCAATTTGGTGTCTTTAAGGATGGACACAGTTTTTGTTTTCGGGCTCGGGTATCTATACAATAGGAAAAGAAGCAAGTACAACTACTTGCTTTTTACACGATGGGTCGAACTGGTCGAAGTAGATGTACACGTAGATGGATGGATTTTTCTGGTTTGTGTTTTCTTTTGCTGGACATGCAATCAAAACAAGAAGGAGACGTTTCGCAAAGCAAACAAATATATTTTTTTAATTCCCCGTTATTATTAGTTCGAACTTGTTTACTCAATTTTTCTGCTTTGATCACTGGTTTCCCAAATGCTTTGACATTCAACGAAATTCGATTTCACCCTAATGAAATATACAAACAGAGTGTAATTAAGTGTTCTTTTATGCTGCTGAATGAAAGAATTTGTTATGTGAATCTTCTGTGTATTCACGTTTTAATAAAATGACAATAAAACGTCTTTTGTTGACTAAAGTATAAGAAAACATGAAACAGATAAAAACTGTCTTCTCTTTCGCTCCATCTCCCTATGGTCTAGACAAGGCAGTAAAATACAAGAGTCGCGTCGAATCTGCTTTTCTGGCTAATTATGTTTCATGATTGCAATTATTGCGAATTTAGTCTAATTACAAAAATCGTTAAAGAGTCAATAAAAAACTTACAAAATCAGTTGTCGACATTATGATTAATAGATTGATATATTATGAAGAAAAAACTTTGTTGCAGAAGTGGCAGAAGATTAGTAGATATGTGCCAAATGATTTAGTTTCTAATGTAGGGTGTGCTAATGACTTTTTGTCTACATGTGAAACTGATACTTGTGTTGTCGAGAAAATATTCCTTTTGAAACTGCAAACTTGTGGCTAATGAGAGCCATACATACTTATTGTTAGTTGGGTGGAGAGTAATAAGCCACAGGCCAGTAAGTCATTAAAGATAAGTGCAAGGAACCTTTGACAAATTATACTTGTTTTCCACAATAATTGTAAATATGATTGTATATATGTAGATTTTAAAATAAAATAAACCGTTGTAATCGCATTTAACGATGGGCCGAAGCGATTGACGAATTTTTGAAGAATCTCAAATTACCCCGTTAATATGACCACACCCACATGGGTGATAAGAAACAAATATTATAGGTGTAGATCAAATATCCCACATACTTATATTTCGAACGACACCACATATGTCAATTTCGATACTTCCTGAGGTCACGATAATGGCAAAGGTCAAGCATCATTGCAGTATTGAGGTCCACGTGCTGAGACCTTTCGATCGATATCCCACGTCACACATGCAATCATTGACGTTTTAGGCGCACTGTGAACACTGACCTTCAAGTCTCCATCTTCGAATTTGACCTGAGATGACGAATTGGAAAAATGCTTGCCATTTATCATCAGTTGTCAGTTATCGCGTAATCAGACGGACGGACAAGACATTCACATAATGGTATCGCCCAATAATAAAAAAAACAGGGTGGTCCAATATTGTTGACAAGATTTTTCCATTTAAACGGTTGACATTTTCAATATTTTATAATTTTATCAGATTATGAAAGGGTTGTATATACTTATTTATAATCCTGAACAGTACATGTACATATAGTCTTGAAAATGTTTAAGGTCATAAAACGTCAAAATGAACAGATTTCTAATTCATATTGATGTGTGTATACAATCTAAATTTATACATAGATTTATATTTTCAATAATATTTACACATAATGTGAATACAAGTTACACATAAACCTAAGCATGGAATAGGGGAAGCTGATGAGAATTTCTCACTGAGAAATATGTATACATTCCAAGTAATTCCAACACTCTTTTAAACTTTTCCTCACTGTGTCAAAATAATGAAGAGACAGAATTTTATCTTTCAAAAGAGCTCTTTAACAAACTTTGAACACAGACAACGACGTGACAAACAAACATTCAATTTCAAAACTTTGTTCTATTTAGTACAGAAATTTTAATACTCTTAATGAGCTAAGAGAAAATGGAATAAAGTGAGATTGTAACTTTTAAGATGAAATTCATTTATTCCAATTTTCATTGCCATTCCCAAATTGATAAACTGCTAAAACAGAATACGCATTTGTAATTTAAGTTTATTTGCACTGATTGAGAAGAAATGTCTAACAATTGAATCGAGGACCCCACGGGCCCAATTTGCTTCAAAGACACATAATATTGTCAGAGAGTTCAGAACTAATCCGCTTTTCAAATTAAGGGATTGTGTATATTTGTAGACAGATGCTAAAGTCAAAATCAAAAACCGTGTATAATAAAGAACCTAGAAAATGGAAATACAATGCACAGAAGGTTGGCTTTGTTTAAGAAACTTCTTGTTCTCAATTCACTGGAGCATGGAGGTGATAATACAAAGCTGAGATAAATACTTTCCTTATATATAAATAGAATCATTTAGTATACAATGGAGAAAGTTCATTCTAATGCTATAAATGTCTAAAGAGACTATTAAAACTTTCAGACTGCGTGAGAAGTAAACAAAATTTGTGTCTTTGTCACGAACATTATTATATTTCGTATGAAAATCAACACTAGTGAATTAAATATAAATCTGATAATACAATCATTGTCATTTGATTTGCTTTCTAAAATAAAAAGAGCATTTGAAGGGGAAACTGAAGGTGGTCCTACATAAATAGTAATCGCAAGCTGTCAGAGGAAACGGTGAAAGGAGCAGGCAATTTAACTGATGATTTTTCTTTGATCTTCTCACTCTGACTGATCCCATCAAGAGAGAACTGGGATTTAGTTCCCTTCCACTTTCTCTAAAACCTTTGCTTACTTCTTCCAATTAGAGTCCAGCTAACACTGCCAAAACTAAATTGGATATTACATAAAACTAATATAATGAAGAAAAAGCCTGAGTAGAATAATAAAAATTTGTCCTCAGTCTCTACAAGGAGAAAAAAGTTTTGGTCTCTAGCTGTCATCACCATTATCCAATTTGAAGTCTTTTTTCGATTAAGTTTAAAAATTAATTAGTCACCTGTCCAAAGAAAGTCAACCCCCAAAAGTTTTGTAATCCAAGTTGACATTGCTTTTGTTTTGCAGGAAAAACTGAGACGATGACAGCAGTGGCTGATTTGGTATGAAAACGATAGTATTAAAGCGAATAAATTTCTGTACACTCTAATGCATAATAATATAAAATGAATTTGTTGTATTTAGGATCCTGGAACTTCAATAAACGTCACTTTGAAAGGCACGCGTTTAAATGGAGAGATGAGCTACTGGGCGACCCTGAAAACATTTTTCAAAGACGGCTCGGCTAATTCCCGGCTCATGGATAACCATCGCAAAGTCATTGAAATCCAAGATATTCGTCTGGAGCATAGCAAACCATATTTCTTGGCCAACAATTCCATCGTTCCTGAGCCCACGACAACTATGCCCACTACAACAACCACGACCTCAGCTCCTTACGAAGATGAGGATTTTTTGGATGGGGGGACGGAAGGGGGCAATGCGCTTCCAGTTGTTGAAACTAGTCCTCATAACATGCAAGCGGATCAAAGTCCTCACTTAATGGTTGGTGGGGGGAAATCAGCCGCTTCTTCCGTGGCTCTAAGTCATTTCACATCCGCTTCTTTGCTCTTCGGATTTGTTAGCATTTTATCTTCCGGGATTTTCTCCGGCATGTAGACAAAAGCTTTCTGAGAAACGTTGTTACTTTAATGATATACCAATATTGTTATTATTATCATTATTATTATTATTAGAGATTTTGTGCTAATACTATAATCCCTTTATGATTACCCTGTAAATTAATGGAGGTATTTACGACGTAAGGTATGAGTTGACTATACACGAATGATACAAAATGGAGAATCTCTATTTAAGCAGAAGGATAATATTATAGCCAAGTTTATTTTTGACGATATTGTATAAGAAAACCACAAACATTTCAGATCCAAACCGGACAGAAGCATTTAATCAAAGTAGCCACAAATCAATTTCGTAAGACCATGGTAGAAAATGATTATGGCCAGCAACTGTATATTGTTTTCGTTGTAATAAAACGTGTAATTACATTGTAATAAATTTCTCAACATCAATATATATTGACTTTAGCATCCCCTACCCTTTCACCAACTTTACCAACTTTTATAGAGAAGAGAAATTGTTTTGGGCATAAGTAACTTTCTCTTGTATTTTACATTCGACTGACTACTGGGGCATTCCTGAGATTTTACTTTTCTACTCCAATTTTGCAATGCACTACATACTTACATAGTTGTTGAAGTTTTCTATTTCTTTTGGCATCCATTACTTTTAGCTTCAGTGGTCAGTATCATTTTACCATATATATCGTACTGCTCGAGAAACTTTCTCTTCCAATTCCACAATGAATCACAAAGTTATCCGACGACATGATTTGCCAATTCCGTGTGGCCAATTTCTGGGGGAGAAATCAAGTGGAAAAAAAGAACATAAAACCGGGTCACTGACGATGAGTGAACAATAAGGTTGTCGTTCCGTTAGGGTTGCTTATTTGAGACCTTGAGTATGTATTTTCCAGAATAAACAAAATCTTTGAGAAAGTGCCGTGTGTTGTACAAGACATTGTTACCTACTTGTTATTTAGTTGGGCATTAATAATAAGCACATAGAAAAGAAAGCATTCTCAATTGAACAAGAATTGTTACAAATATAATAACAAAGTTTACTGTCTACTCGTTAGTGAGTACATGGAAAACTTTCCACGTTCACCTTTGAATATGGCATTGACATTATGTTAGTCTAAAAATGCCCTTCACGCTTTACTCCACTTTGTCTCATTGACATTGACCTTTGATGAATTTGATAAAGTTTTACGCCAGTATCTAATGGTATTCTCACTAGGGAATCCCTAGTAGGGATGGGTTAAAAATGTCAAGCTTCCTACTGCAACTGCAAAGATCATGAATACATACTGCGGGTGTTCTTTTTTGAAAAGGCAAACCGTTTACTAACTAACTCCTGCATAATGCGATTGTTGTGTGAGAAACAGAGAATGAGTGATGCTGTTTTTGGATGGACAACATGCAATGCATTGTGTCATTTGTGTCAGATAATAGTGGTGGATAATAATAATAATAGCTTAGAGCTGAAGGAAGGGACACAGAATTTTCAGGTGTCATTGTTAGAAACTGAGACTGGAATGGAATCTCGGAAAAAATGCATTCTGCAGCTTGAGTAATTGGGTATCTTACACATTCCATCTGCCAGCTCCTTAAATATCTTTTAAACACATTTTACAAGTCACTTCTTCTTAGAGAAATGGATGCATATATAGAATGTTAAAAGTTTACGAGTTCCTTGGAGCAATTGCTCATTAATATCGCACTTAATTTAGACATAAAATATTCTATGCTCACTAAAATAAGAACTTGACAAACCCCCTTCTTCGCATTTTATATTCATCTACTCAAATGAGTCCAACCATAAAAGCAGTGGCAATCTCCGGCTTCTAAATTATAGTTCATCAATTTATTTATCCAATTAACACGCTGCTAAATGGATGAAAGCCAAATTTCACTGTACTGTGTATTATATGACTATAATTACAACAAAAGATTCATATGTTGAGAAAGTCGCCATTTTCACAATACTTATATAATTTTATTTTGATTTCTCAACAAGATTGTACTATTTTAATGGATTGTCACAATATTTTCGTCAATGTTGAATAGATTTTAATGTGCTTGATACAAACCTTCCGTTTTAATATAATCGATTACAAGATCAGGGACTACATAACGAATGGATTCATTCCTTCTCAGGGCTCTACGAATTCTTGTTGAAGATATTTCATTGGATAACCATTCATGGACCACGTGGATATTTGCCTGTGATAAAAGAAAACAGAAAATGCTAGGTTAATTGAACCGTTATCGTAAACCAAATTGTTGGGTGGAGTTTGCAAGTGAAGAGGTTCATTAGAATGATTAAGCATGTCACTTCTCTTTATCTTGGAGCGATCAAAAGAAAATACAACTGTCATAATAAATCCCAGGCAAGATTAAGATTTAAATGAGTGCCTGAAGAAGAAGGTAAAAGGTAAACGATATATCGAAGCTCTTACCCGGTATTCATGTAGAATATCGCAATTGTAAATGGATTTGTAGGGATCATTCCCTTCCCTGGAGATGACTACGAGCCCATAATCCTTAGCCAATGTCAGGGTCTATTTAAGAAATAAAAGAAGAAGAAAAGAAAATTAGATTATTTAGATCGCCTTCAAGCTAAACGACACGCAAAGTTGGCTAGAATTACACTTCTTTGACTGTATTCACATTCACTCATTTCATTGATTACTTTTGCTACTGCTTGAGATAACTAGACAAGTTTCGGACAAGAAAAGTGCAACGTAAAATTGGAAATGCCAAGAGACTCTCATGAATTTCTTAAAAGAAGAGGAAGAATTATTTCACCCTAGAATAGAAACATGCACGTGTTCTATTATAAGTAACACGAGAGGAAGGGAGAACAAGATTTACTCTTCTAAAAGAGCGATGCGTTTCTCTTGTATAATGCACAAAATGCATCCTGAAAGAAAGAATAGAGATGGATGGACATTGCATGTTTCTCTCCCTTTCCTATTAAATTCTTGAAACTTCTTGTTCAAACTTCACATACTTTCTTGTTAAAAGAGCCTATTCATTAAAGGTAAAACACCTATTTATTATCCCATCTCATAAAAATATGAGCCATGGCGTAGACAAAGTGTATACGGAAAATGAACGATTTGTTATTGGCCCTAAATGAATAAGCAGAACGTTTCAGACAGTATCAGTATATGCATGCAATTTATTTTGTCAGTCATGTCTATTTCTCGTTACCAATTCATTTTGCAAGTTACTGACAAGACAAATGATTTACTTGATGGAACTAGTTTTCCTAAGTAGTAAAATTTTGGAAAATCAGACCACATCTATTGACATGTGAATTTAACATTTTTCATGGCGTTTATTACTTAAATTTACTTACATCTTCATCGGTCCATAGACCGGGGGTATTAAACGTTTCCAGTACATCTGCACCACACACTAATTTGCACGTTACATGTTCTCCTGCATTGTGATTAATGTCTGGCATCCAAGCGTCTTTCTCTTTTAACACACCATCTTTATAAGAATTAAGACGGGTCTACAATAAATTAAAGCGAAATGCTAATCAATTATGCAATCAATCAATAACAACCTATTTACATTACCTGATGATAATCCACAACAGCCCTAGTCCTTGTCCAATGTGTGTTATGTGCTGCTTCCCAAGTCGATAATTTCACCCAGCTATTTGCTCCAAGGGCTAATTTTGTCATTTCTATCCGATGCTTTCCAGGTACTAAATCCTATGAAAATGGATTTCAATTACATTTCCTTAAAATCATACATTTACTTTCACCAGCAACCTTTTTTCCATACGCATCGTGAACAGGAGAAAGCACTCCTCCTATTACATTAAATTTTCCAGTTTTATTTAAAAAGTCTCTTGCTAGTTCTGAAATATAAAATAATTTTTGGTATTACATTCATAATTCATACGGTCAAAACTGTCAAACTTTTTTATAACATTTATATAAAAAAACGTACCCATTATCCTTAGATGCATTATTGTGGGGGGATTAAACGACCCCACGGCAAACAACAAAACAGACTCTTTCCCCATTTTAGCACCAAAAAATTAGTTGACGAGTCTTGAGAAAAGTGAAAGTTTTATCAATAAAACTTGGTCCAGCCAAGTGAAGTGAAAGTCCCGTTCCCGCTTTAGATCTCAAAACAACCATTTTTGTTAGCCCAAATGCAGAATGAGGGAGCAACTTTCACCAAAAACTTTCTCCGCCTTTATCCAACGATGCTAAGGAGGCGCTTGCAGTCGTGTTTTCATTTATGTATCAGAAATCTTTATTTCTTTAAAAAATGTCATTAAACAAGTAACTAAATAGGGTAGCTAACTAACGGCGTCGTTTACTATTACGCTGTCTTTGTGGGTTTTGCAAATGTCCGCTTTCTTTTTTGTTTCTTCATGGATTGACTGATTCGCGTGAGTTGAGGAGCATATTCACTGAAAATTTCCACTTGTTCTTCCACTGGTATTGTTGATCTATAGGTTTTCATAAGATCGTAGTCTTTGACTGCCTGGCCAGTCGAAAACTCCCATCGTTTCAATTTCGTCTTTTCCCAATCTTCCAACTGATTGGAAATATCTTCAATTCCTTTTAAATCCCATACTTGCCATTTTGCAGACCATGGCTTTGGATTTAATTTTACCTGAAGAAAACATTTTAAATAAGAACAATAATTGATAGTGTTGTTGTTGAATTGATATTCACAGTAACTATTCATCACCTTCATAGGATTTATTGGCACAGGAGCATCTGGGTTTCTCATTTCCGGCGTCATATCAAATGGAAAAGTCGAATACTCTGGAGGGGCATCTCTGAGATAGCGCAAATTGTCATCCAATCGTTTTTCCAATTTGAGACATGTAATGCTTTGAATCGTTGGATTATACAAGTCATAGCAAATTTCAAGCCCTGTATAATTTAGATAAAATTAATATCATTATTGATTCTTTTTGGTTTTCATAATATAATAACAACTTACCCATTCCATCCACAATGTTCCTCAAAGTAAAATTAGATCGCAATCCAAATCCGTCTCTTTGAATACATATCCCCACAAAAGTACTGACTTTTCCTGGAGAATTAGGATCAGAGACAGTGACACTAAGGATACTTCCTACATAAAACTCTGGGATGTCGACATGAGATCTTCGATGAAGCATGTCCAGTCGTTCCAACTTTTCCTTGATTTTGTTCCTGGTCTTCAGGTCAGGGTCAGGAAGAAATTCTGGGTAAACATATCGAAAGGGTGTAAATGTGTCTTCCAACTCTTTTTGGGCCTTCAATCTGTTTCTAAAAGAATTGTTCACTTCTTGAAGCTGACTTGCTGACGATTGTTCCGCTGGGACATTGTTTGGGGATTGTTCTTGTTCTTCTGCATCAACTGTTGCCTCACTCTCACTTTTAAGATTATTGGTCGCAGAAGATTGAGCTTGGAACAATTTGTTGGATGACGAAGAACATCGCACTAAATGAAATGGTTTTGTGAATATTTACTATTGATGACAAAATATGTTATTGGAAATACCTGAAGATGTTGAAATAATAGAACAATTTTTTGGATAAGCGTTGAGTGCTATCCTCGTCAATAATTTGTACCCAGACGAAATCATTTTAAAACTTGGAAAAAATGTGATTTTCTCCGGTATTCATTATTCCCGCAAGTATTGAGTATAGAATATTTTTCCTTTGTCTCCAAAAGATTTGGCTTTAAATGAAAGATCATTTCGTAATTTTGACTGGGTATTTATTAAAATCTTTCAAGTATAAAAGTATAAATGCCTATTTTGTGATGTTAACAAAATAAATGAAACATTTTGTGGGTAACTCCAATTGAAGGGAAAACAAGACGCTGACGTGATGAAGACAAGCGTATCACAATTTGATGTTTAGTTCACTCTGCAGTTTAATAGTAGTGGAGTGCGGGGGCGAACGCGGGCACTGCGGCCTTGGCCAAAAGAGGGGCAGTGTAGGCGACCTAATTTTCAGATTAAAAACATTGCTCATGTCATCTCTAAATTGGTTGATCAAGTTACTTACAGCTGCGGTTTTGTGGACGACTGGAACTGGATGAGCTGCATATGCAACAGAGTGGTATGGGTGGGGCGCATAAACTGGAGCGTGGACCTTGGTCACCAGAGGGGCCGCAATTGGAGCGGCATATACTGCAGGGGCAGCGATTTTAGCAACAACGGGAGCATGGGCAACCTGCAGTCCATATCCAAAGTTGTGATACTTTATTCAATGGAGAAAATTTGTCAATTAAATACAAGCACAACTAATACGACCAGGTATGGTTAGTAATAATCTAATTCATGTGTAGCATAAGTTAATTTTTTTTTTAAATCACCAGAGGTGCGGGTCCATGAACATAACCCAAGGGTGCGACTGGGGCGACGGAGAGGACTCCGGCACTGACGGTGGCTGCAAGAGCAAGGACGATGACGGCGGCCTAAAATATACAAACCCCGATAAGTGATATTGATAACCCTTTCTCCAAGTTAAAGTAATTAAATCAAGTTTCAAAAGTTTTGACACTTTGTTCCACTGGGAGTTGAGCTGTAAAGTTTGTCCTAATTTTACTTAATTTGAGAATTCCAACTTACAGAGTGCATGATGAAATTTGAGGTGTTTATAATTGAGTTGAGACTGGAAAGTTTGTTGAAATTTGATGAAATTTGAGACTGATGTGAGAATAATATCCTTTGAGCTTTATATACTCTTCCTATTTTCGTCACCTTCTCTTGAGATATGTAGAAAAATCATTATCCATATATCTACCCTTACAAAATCTAAAACAAAAAAAAATCATTTCGTGTGGTATTGGGTGATACGTTAGTTCAGGACATTATGAGATGATCGAGTTTCATAAAGGAATCGACATTTTTATGTTCAAACTTTTGCTATTTTATTGCATACAGTATATATAAAGGGTAACGTGGAAGATTTCCTCAAATGGATGCGATATAAAAGAGATTGTGCAAAGTGCCTCGTCACTTTAATGTGTAAAAAAGGGATGGATAAAGGGCAAGGACGTCGTTGGTCAGGCAATTGTTAATAACTGTACTTATAATTAAAACGGTGGTGGATGGATACATTTCCACTAGTTTTTATTAGACGTCTAGTGGATCAGAGATAATGTGGCAATGAACGCATCTGCTGCAGTTGATATTTTTTGTTTTAGTATTGTAAAGGATGCAGTTAACTAATGAGAAATTTCATAAATGCGTTTACTACGCATCATGTATATATTTTTTTTATTTTTTGAGAAGGAAATCAAGTTCAAAATAATAGGCCAATGTCCATTTAAATTAGGCCATAATTGATTTCGCATTAAATCAATTAAAATTATGCGTATCCTTAATTTATTTCAATGACCAACAAATTGGGTTAAGGGTGACATTTAATGCCAAGATTTCAAACAAATATCAAAAAATATTTGCAAAACGAATCAATTTGTTAAAAATTTAGTGGCTTTTATTCATTCAAGGCTAAAGTTAATCCAGCCTTTTACAATAAGAACTTTTTTTGTCCCCAGTTATATTTTATCGTGATACCAATTTGTTTTATATCCATTTCTGGTTTGGATGATGTTGAGTGCGTTGTTTTTCATTTGAGCTTATTATTCTCCAAAAGAGATGAAGGAAACAAAGTACAGTTTCAATCATAGGTAGATCCAACTTAAGTACCTTTTTGTGCTTCCAAATCCAAGGTCTCAAGGCTGTCTGATAAAAATCATCAGTCACAGTCTTCTCACTCCTTTTGTATTGGCCATCACTTTTGGTTGTAACAATATCAGTTTTGTAGGAAAGGAACGTGACGCTTCATCTTCGTCTTGTCATTGCTATAGCCATCTTTCTCTCTCTCTCTAATTCCATTTTCCATTCAAAAGTTGTAGTACAAACACTGAAGAGTTTCAGATTGATCTCTCTGCTTAGCCATGCCAATAGGGAACAAATTGCAGAAACTGACTTTGTGTGGTAAGAAGAGTAAAACATGAATGTAAGTCAGGTGCAATTGCCGAGAAATATTGAAGCCTTTGTGTCACTTGTGACTGGAAATTGTGTCGTATGAAAAACGACATGTCATATCTCAATGGCATCCGGGAAATCATACGCCCACCAAAATGTTTGTAGTCACTGCATCTGACTTTCTCCTCTCACGCCTTCAGATTTCCCAAAACTTATACCTATAATAATAATCGTCTCTAGTTAGTCCCATACGGCATCCTCCCATAAAATTTGAAAAATGAAGACACATTCCACCTACATATTGGTCCACAAAATCAAATTGCTTATAACCTTAAGCAAACTTTTTTCTCAATCTTGAAAACAAACAAGATTGAGAGGAGATTTCTGTTTTTGTTAAAAAAATTGAAGATAAAATTTTGATGGAATAGTTGTCGTTATAAATAGAACATGCAATTAGCTTACATAAAGAAGCTATATGCTATATAATACACTAATTTGAGTGGGTGGTCAATAATAGATATTTTTACCAAGTCCAATTTACGGAAAGCTTATCTATAATGTATATATGTATACCTACAATAAAGAAATAAAAATGTCACAAATAATGAATCCTTTTTCGACCTGCAACTAGTTTTGGATTCCCAGGGGAAAGCATTATCATCCCTTGTATTTGTACAGTATGTTTTAACGAAAGGGATGTACGAGTCCGTAATGCTTTCTCTGTATGTGATAATATGTAATAAGGCACATTGAGATACAGTTCCGATTCCAAGAAATTGTGGCCATAATTTAATCTGTTTATGATCCCATTAAGCACAGTTGGCAGTAATGATGCAAATGTCTTAAACAGATTTGGGAAGATTAATTTGGGGGAAAAGAGTGGGTCTCAATGACAAAGGCTGATTTGCATTCCTCTAACTGCCCTGTACTTTCTCTGTGCAAAATTAGAAGGGGCAAAGGGAAAGAAAAGGCTTTGACAGCTTCTTGCAGCATAGCAGTAGAGTGCAAGAATTTACACGGAACATTGAGTCTTAGCCACTGCAGAATGAAGCTTGATTTACGACTAATCGTTTGACTTTATATTATCCCTTTCTTACTCCCTTCTCAAATCTCATTCCTCTTTGAACTTTCTCTGCAAATTTATCGGATTCTATACCTTGAAATTACTTTAATTTGAAATAAAATGAATGGCTGAATTGGCTCCCTACCCGGCTTCTTCTGCAGAATAATATAATTTCCCAGATCTGGACAGAATTACGAGGAATTCGTTTTATTCTCCCATTCGTCTTATTGCTTCTTTTCTTCAGCCGCCAACAGACAGCTCCGAGTCGTCTTTCAACTCCAGCATCATCCATCCGCCTTTCTTTATTATCCAGAGAAGACAAAGCTGACTAAGCACGAAACCATTGGCTTATTTCCTTCCCCAAACATTAGCTCGAGTTAAATAGTAAAAGACGTTGGCAAATCAAGTTCTGGGTCACGTACAAAGGATTCTGTTCAAAGGAAATTGGCAAATGCGAATTTTTTTCTTGATCCAATATCAAACTAAAAGTAAGATATGGAAAAGAATGATCCTACTTATATAAGCTTTGATCAAAATGAGACTTATCTGATGAAACTGATGATTAAGTCAGGAGGAGGAATTCCACTTTTTTCTGTTTACCTTGATATAAATTATTCATTGATTCTTTTAAAATTCTCATTAGTCTCAGTAATCCAAACCTTCAGCCTGATGGACACGTCTCCTACCTAATCCGCAATTTATTACAAAGCCTTCCATAATTCAATCCATTTTCTCATTTATTGAAGTGATAAAAATGTTCCAAGTAAAAGTACGAGCTCTTACTGCAAAAATACACGTATGTATAGCGTACTAATAAGCAGGTTCAGCTTGTTTACAAAACATAAGAATTTTGTACAGGGTTAATTAGTTGCCGTGTAAGAATCTTGTCTAATATACTAAAAGAATTCAAGTGCCAAGATTGTTCCAAAAACTAAACATTAACTATATAATAAAGGTTGACTCACTAATTATATCCTTCCTTTTATCATCTTCCACTAATTACAACTTTTTGCAAATGGGTAATTATAATGCCTTGTATGAAGAAAGTTTTGCTCAAGTAAATAATTGGCCTTGCTCTGTATTTTATACTGTCAGCCCAATAAGTTGGAGAAACTATTTAATTATGTGAAATATATCCTACATGCTTATATGCATGTAGGGTTAATCGTTTTGAAATCTTTATGATATGTTTTAATTTTAGCAGCATTTGTCTTTTAGATTTTATATAGGCTACATGGCTATATTTATCCCTGAGCCTGAGCATATATAATATATCAACTTAAAGTTAAAAAAACTTTCTGAAAAGAACATGATCAAAAAGTCATGTATTGAATTCTATTGTGTATGATTTATTTTCCAAAGCTTTCTCTCTTTGAAGGCATTTCTCATCAATTTGCCATTATATGGAAAGTTCAATAATTCACTCTAGCTCAATAAGTTTTATATACCTATAGCATCCGGTTTTTGAATCATCAACAATAATAGGAAAAGAAACATTTTTGATGGTGGGTGGAAGATGACTTTGGAATGTTTTTGACTGGATGAAAATTGAATGAAAAATATCTCCATCATTTCAGTTGTCTCTTGCAACGTTTGGCATTTATCAGAGGTTGTCTCCTTTGTAATGTGGGAAGTAGATTCATGAGATAAAGATGAGGCTCCGTCCCTGAATGGTGCGGTTTTACGGGTCGTGGGTGGTTTGGAATGAGAAATATTGATTCAGCTCTTTTGTGTTTTTCTCGGCAATGATAAGGTACAATAAGAACCCATTATCATCATTTGCCTTCTCATTTTCTTCCAATGAAATGTTTCCTTTGGACTTGATTGCTTTCCAGAAAATAAATGATATTCACAACCTTTTTTCCACAAGACTTGTTTTTACAAAAGAGAAAAAGCTTTTACTGCAAACTTTCCCAAAAGTATCAATCACAAAAGTAGAGACTTGACATTTACCTTTCAGTAAATGCAAACCATCAACTAAATTTTTTGCCTTAATTTCCAAAGTTAAACACAAAAAATCGGAGCGTTATGAACAAACAAAGAATGGTTCAATTGAATTCGAATTGAGTGTAAGTGAAGCGAACAAATTGGAAAGCCACGCTTTACTCTAAAAGTTAAACTTTTATTGTCCTAATGACTCCAACTAATCCAGCTGCCAGTAAAACTACCTAAAAAGCCAAAACTCTTTTATGAAATTGCTCAACGACACCACAAGAATAAAGTCATCCTTCTCAACTACCAAAGTAGAAACTCTGGGAAAAAAAACAATGCCAAGTTTTCGTCAAGGTTGTCCCTATTCCAATAAGAAGTTAATGTAGTTTTAGCAAAGAGTTTTCTTTCACTCACTCCTTTTAAGAAAGTAAAAGTGCCAAAGTCTGAATTAGAGTTGAAAGACAATTGGAGACTGCCAACTTTCTCATGACTCACAAAAAGAAAGTCACACACAATGAGTTTGATTAAATAAAAAAACGCAATTGATTTTTTGTTTTACTCTCTCGCCCAAGCCTTTTTCTCTTTCTCATCAGCAGTGAAAAATGCTCTCCCGTTTTCGGATACTTAAAGTTTTATGCAGATGAGCATTGTCTAGTCAAATTAAAGCAAGAGCTCTTTGCTGCTTTTAAAACAAAAGCACTTAACAATTTTCCATTTTATTTCATGACAAAGTGACACTAGATTTAAAAGGTACAGAGAATTTGACAAAGAGACAACCACTGAAAAATGTATGATTTGAAAGATAATGGATTCTTTATAAAATAAAACGTACAGATATAAGGGGCAAAAAATTAACCTTGACCATGATGCTTTTCGTTTCTCCATCTTATCTAAAAAGTGGATGGGGATGTATGTATATATGTATGTGGAGGGCTACAAACCCTTTCGTGGAGGGTTTGATGAGAGATCATAAAAGGATAGTAAAATATTTTGATTGGCAAGACTTGGCGTGACACAATGAACTAGACGCAGCAGGAGAAGGATCGAATCAAGGAGAAAGAGTTTTTGCCACTCACGATTTGAGTGATTTTTATTGCCGTTTTTACTCATAAATTTTGGCCACAACAATTTTTCGGCAAAACTGTTACAACACGGGGCTTCATCATTTATATAAAATCCTATTTAAAAATATTCTTGGTCTTTACCTTGAACGCACTATTGATAGTTGGATAACGCGTTTACGTTTGTTGCTCTTCATAATAAAAAGGCATGTATTTATTTATAAATATTGTAGTTGAGTTGCATCTTAAAATTTTCTATCCTGAAGTGTAGCTTGTTTGTATTTGGCTCGCTTATGATAAGTTATAGCGTGGAGAATAAATTTCAACGGGGACACCTTTGGCAAGGTCCGTTGGAGGTCTGTTTTAAAGGGTTGATAAGATATATATATGGAGGATGTTGAGTTTGAAGGCGAGAGAATAACTCTTCCTTCCTGTTGGCAACTTTAACCAATCTGGAGAAAGTTTTGGTTCCAGTTTGCTACACACATGCCAAACTTGGACTCTGCCATGGCCAAATTTACGTTGATGTATATAGAGCATATATAGGATTAGAGGCTGCATCATTATTACAGACATCATGCTATTTTACGTAATGAACATCCAGGCAAGGGAGCAGACAATTACATGAAGACAAAGAGGATTTCTCCCATCCAAGAGTGAAATGAATGGTTTTTGGATTCATTTTCCTTTTCCCAGTTCGCCTTCTCTAGTTGATAGTGGTGATAATGCCAATGAAGCTGCTTGATCTTTCACTCCTTTGTGTTAGACCGAGTGTGGAAAGTGTGGAGGAAAAGTGTAATACATGTACTTATCGGTTTGGACTCTGTTCAAATTACTGGCTAGGTAAAAGCAGGGCATTTGTCACAAAGAGAGAGAGAGAGAGCGAGAGCCGCACTTTCACCGTTTCACACAAAACTATGTTACAATGAAATAGTCTGCACTTGAAATCTTTTGTCAACTCCAGAAACAGTGACTGCATTTGGCTTGTTTGAGATTTGTACAAGCTAAAATAAACTATGTAGAGTATTCAGATTAGAATTTTAATATTTTAAGCTCTCTACTGCATGTTCCATAATATATTTGTAGCTCAAATGACACAAAGTAAACAGAGCGACATATAAGACAACTGTATTCCGTGACTTACATTATCCCAGACTTGTGGAATGTGTAACTTTTGACTTCCTTTACCCTATCTCTTATTTAACATTTCCATCACCTTTTATCTGGGCATAGTTACATATATATATATATTTATATATGTATGAATACACGCCCCATTGAATCTATTCATTTCTAACCTGGAATTCAGTCATTGTAAAGTTGGACAAATGATCAACTTATATAAACACACCGGATGGTGTGCCTAAAACCCGTGTAACTTTGAGATATATGTATAAATTCAAAAGAAATACAAATTAGCACTTTCGTTAATAATGCTTTCTAGCCATTTTGAATTACTTTGAATTGACAAACATAATCAATTTATTGATTGTTAGTCTAACCCTTAAACAAAATAAGTTGTGCATTCTTCTTGATATCAACTAAGCAAACTCTTGGCTCTTCTACATACATACTTATATATGCACACTTTAGAAAGTGGAATAAAACACAAAGAAAGGGCTTCACTCCCCAGAGAGACACTTGGACTACTCCACAGTATTCATTAAAAGAAACAATGTGTAGAATGGTTCAACGGACCTCACCTGACATTGTAGGATTGTTGTAATTTGTGGCATCTTATACCTAGGTATATATATATGCCTGCAAAAGAAAGCATTAAATATACACCCACAACTTTCTGCAGTAATAAAAAGAACACACAATTTAACCTTGTGACCTTGTCACTTCCGTCCTGCCTTCCGATGCTGCTGATCTTTGCTTTTAACATGAAGGGATTAGTATTCAGCTCACAATGAAGTCTATACTGTCACAATGCGCTGCCACCGTCCCGTCATAAAGTTGATATTTGAAAGTTACTCCACGTTTTTCTCACTAACGATAAGTGACAGTTGGAGATTTTAATGGAGATGCGGCAGCCATTGTTACACAGCATTCAATGACATACTTTCCCTTGTTCTCTGTTTTTTCTCAAATTCTAACTTGTCCATAAGTATTGGGACCTCTGGCACTAGAAAAAATATTGCAAAGTAAATTACACACAAGTCTGAATCCGTATTGAATCGGCTTTATTTAGAATTTGAATTTATACAATTTGTCCCGAATCAGTCAATGAAACGGAAATCCGTCGTTTGATTTGAGATGCCCTTTGTGAATGTGGACTATGATGACATTGTTTCATTCTTTGATTCAAATAAGCCAAAGTTTGATAGTGAAACGAATCGAGAATGTTTGCATAAGATTAGAAGCCAAATACCAAGTTTCTCTGAAATGGTTATAATATATATTATGGAGCCTAGTACAACATTTCAAGTTCAGCCAACCAAACGTTCCTTGTGAGTGAGCAAAAACATCAAGGCAAAACTAGATAAGCAGATAGAGTTGGTTAAACTGAGGGAATAAGGAAGAAAGGAAAACTTTTTCTTTCTGGCCCACTTGGCACACAGAAGAAGAATTCAGTAAAGAGGTAGACCCACTTTTTGTCACCGCCACACACACACACCAATATCTGATTCTTTCCTTATCATCACTTTCATCTTATTCTATTCTCCCCATGTTCCATTGCCCAAATATTTGGGCTGGCGTGAGAAAACAAAAGATCTTGTTACAAGTACAAATGAACTTGTTAAAAGAGTATCGGGAATATGTGTGTCGGTAAAATTTATGAAATAAGAGAGAGAGAGAAAGAGAGGTGAAAGGTGAGTAGCTGAGGAATAAGAAAGTTGGTTTGTTGGGAGGATGGAATTTGATGAGGTCGCACTAATGCCAGCGGTTGCCTGCGGTTCTGTAACTTTAACCAGCCGCTATCTGTCTACTCAAGAGTTGAAAATGTGAAGAAGCGGCACGCTGCCAGTTAGTTGGTTTTGGTAATGTGGTAACGGCAAAAATAATCCAAATTCTAATTTAACTGACAAATCTAAGTGGGAGGAAACTGAGGAAAGTGGAGAGAGAAAAACTTTTGGAGGCTTAGAAGATAAGAATAATTTTGTTATTCCATTACCAGCTCTTTTGCAAAGTCCGCTTTTTGCGAGATCAGCACAAAAAGCCTTGTCAATTATACAAATTAAATGTCATATTTCAAAGGATATTGTAACAACTGTTTGCTACCCGAGTCTGAGCTTATTATTATTATGATATCCGACTGCTGCGGATATTAGAGTGTCGTGTGACTTATTATAAAATCCTTAAAGGTATGCTTATTTCTTCCGCTTGGTCTTGTTGTAGTACTCCCAGTTGTGTACTTGAACAAACGGCGTCTGAATATTTGTTTGAGTTTGCTGCGCAAAGGAAGGACTTGGGTACTTTCATTATTCAGGGTCACATATTCCGCTGTATATAGGGACTTCTTGCTGAAGGAGTTAGTTGGCTGCCTCAAGGTCTGGATCCTCATGAGTAAGGGTATCGCATTTCCCGGAAAAAAATCCCGATTACTCTAAGTCCCTGCTACTAAAATCCACTCCTCTTTTTCAATCTAACATTTCCATGAACGTCTGTCAGAGAAAGCATAAGCAAAAACAAACAAAATGAAAATGCCGACTACCAATTAACATCAAACCTGTGAAAGTTTTTATACTTTTTTCAAATATTTGTCTCAATTTTGTTTGTCTGACTTTATGCCTCTTAAGTATTCTATTAATCTAAATCGTCTGCTGCTGCTGCCTTTTTATATTTTTTTCTGGAAAAATTAAACCAGCAACTCGATAAAAAAAGCATTGAATTGATCAATTTATTCTTAATGGAACTAGCCTATATATTGATTGCAAAGTTAGTTTTGACTGTTTCAAAAGGAATGAATTGGATGAGAGTTTGTGTAAGAAAGCGGTTGGTGGACTGGGCCACATTCCTTCATCTGCCAACACCTAGAATACGACATTTCTGAGCTTTCGAGAGGGGCCGAGGAGAGAAAGAACATGAACACCAATCTCCCTCGCCTTTCTTCAGCGAACCCACCAAAAGTTCTCAACGAGCAATTTAGTCTCTTCAGTAGTCCCCAACTCTTCGATCGAGCGAGTATGCGATAAATATGGACTCTGTAAACCCGGCTCATCTCATTCATCCGTTCCCCTCCTACAACCACTTATCATCAGCCACACCGGTTGATTAGCAGCCACACATCCAACCCACCCTCTGATTCCAATCAAACACTTTCACTCAACAAAAATATATACCAAAACATATTCTGATATTCTGACTTGACGCCAAACTAATTAACTAAACACAAGAATCCATGGTCATGTCAATGGATCAAGGGCCATTTCTTGACCCCTTCCATTTAACCAACCCCTGTTGTTGCTGTTGTGGGAGTACAACATTGCAGAGTGGCGTTAGAACCGTTGCAACAGTCTCAATGGTAAGAAATCTAAAGTTTCAACTTTCCCCATTCATGAAAATCTCAAAATACGCTTTATAATAAGAAGCCTGTAAAATTGGCTGAAAGGTTTCCCATTTGCTCCACTTCTGAGACAACTCCGACCACCAATGTTCTTAGACTATTCTTAGTTTTATTGCCCATTTTATTGAAGTGACCAAAAGAATGGAAGAATAACAATTCTTCTCTCTCTCCCTCTCTCCTAAAAGAATCTCTACGCCACGCAATTTTGTACAGGAAGAAATTGCACTTACCTTTAGTCCACATTTCAATTCTTTCTCCTACGTAAAATGTTTGAGATCCACACAAAATGCTTTTCTTTTTGATGCGGTAGAAAGAAAAAGATAAAAGTTCCTTTGTGAAAGTCATATCATGCGTGTAAAGTCAACTAGGTAAACTAACGATGCATATTCTCATATGAAAAAAGACGCAGAACCTGAATTTTATGGTTACTAGAGCTAGAAGCTATTAGAAAGAATGGGTAAAGGAAGAGAGTATCATAATGCCCCACAAAGGGTGCAAGTGGTCTACATGAGATAACATAAAAGTTGGAATAAAATAGAGCTTTATTGAATTATTTATGCTGCTAATTGAAGTTCATAATGCGGTTTTTACTAATTTCAGATGTTTGCTACCATGTATGGATGTATGGGAATCTGGTTTGCATTCAATGCTCTTATTCCCTCTGAAAGCAACGTTTTACTCAAAGAAGAGTTCAAGAATGTATCCCCAGAAATTACATACAACAATCATAACCTAATAGAAATTCTATTAGTTTGTGCAATAACTTCATTACTCAGTGGAATCATTCGTTTTCTCTCCTCGTTGTTCCTTCTCCGCTCTATTGAAAAGGTAAAAAGTTTCCCACTTTCTTTATTGGTTAGCTATATTGCCCACTATTTACCCTTATTATCACCTCATCTCATTAAAATTAATGACACTTATAGGTTATTGGCCAATTGTTCTTATCTTGTTTCACCATAACGTCTTGAATTGTGCGTTACAATGTACTATTTATTCATTACGTATGTATGTGTATACCTGTAATCCAATATCCCAAACATTTCACTCTATAAATAATTCAACAAAAGCTGGATTTTCTGAAAGCTGCTCACTTAACAGACTTGAAATATATTACTAAATAATTGAATCAGCAACATTTGAGTTGTATTGATTGTTATGTAAAAAATAAATAGAAGCAAGTCAGCAAATATTGTGCTATCCATAACAAAAACAGACATTTAGCCTTCATAAATATTGTGTGTCATGTGAAGCCCTTCATCAGCGATGAATCATCGCTGTGCAGAATAAACCAAACAAAGTATGACACAATAGTTAACGGTTATTGAGGCCTCAGTGTTTAAAACTTGACATCCAAATTGTTATCCAAATTGAGACATTCTAATAAACCATTCAATCATAATACTTTACATAAGGTTTCAATGGAATAGAGATATTTCAGTTCCCCTCATCAAATCCTTCCAGGTCACAGAATATTCTTATAACCCTCAATTTAAATTGAGATGATATTTTTTTATCATATTGAACTAGATTTGAAAGTTCCATTTCCGGTTTCCCTTATCCCAGCTCATAAATGTATCGGATACTTTGAAAAGCCAGTAAGATAAACTAGAATTGCTTGTATGTCCTGTTTCTTTTCTGAACTGGTTCCGGTCTGGTTAGTAGGAAGTTTGTTGTAAACTGGAGAAAACTTTAAAGGGAGTGGCTTACTATGTATACATACAACACATCGATTTTTGAATCATTGGCAGCGGATGCAATAATCTGAAACATTTCAAGCTGAAACATATAGAGTAGGCACTTAACCTTGACCTGGGCCGTTTGTTGTAGAAATAAAGGATAAAGGGAACAGATCAACAATGTTTGCTATTGTTAGTGAGATATGTCAGTTAGAAAAGTGCTGACGGATCAACAATTTTGAATCTGAGCTTCGCTTTCACTCTGAAGGAATTTATATAGAGAACGCTTCAACGTTCATTTCAAAGGATCACTTGAGAATTAGTTTGTTTCTCAAGTGGCAATTGGATATAGGATAGAAATTTGAGCTTAGTGTTTCAACCACCACTTGATAAGATGCTATTAAAGCCATTCTGTTTTGATAATGTAACGTATATACCAACTTAATTTAATTCTATTTCGTAAATTAGAACTAAAGAGAAGAACAAGGAGCTTAGGAAAGTTTTGCACGAGGCTTAATGTTGATGTTGATTGTAAATTGTGCCAAAGTCGAACTGTAGAAACTTGTATATTCTTTCCACTTGGGTGAAAGTCCCAATTTCATTTTCCCTTTCCCATTTGAAATTGTTAACTTATGTTGGTTTTACTGGCGTTAGTTTGATGCCATATACATTTCAAATACAAAAGTAGAACACTACTAACTACAACAATGAGGGGAGGTGGTGAATTTGGATGAGAATAAAGCTCCAGAGACATATCTATTTATGTTTTGAGAGGATTTCGACTTAAATTTCTTGCAGCCTTTTCTCTGCTTTTCTCTCTCGCTTCTTTTTCTTAATGCCATTGTGAAATATTGACTTTTGAAAATAAATTGAACAACACACAATACAACACGCTATTGCACAATAAAAGCAGCGGCTTACGGCAAAGAGTTTCCCATGATGACTCTCCAAACGTGAATTTATCTACTATATTGTACATTGTATTTATTTTATTCACACACTCTCACACTCATTGCGCAATATATAAAATTTCGTGTGAAAGGTTTACCGAAACTAAATCATCGGGTGTGCCAACCTGTTTTCTTTGTAAGTTGATGAAACTGGGAAAGAAATCTACACATTCAACGGATATTTTGCCAAACGTCACGGCTAATTTAGGGGACAGAGAAGTTACATATTTTATTCATATCACCCCACCGTCTCAATCTTTCACGCTGACGGACTGCAAAGAAAGTTCAAAGTGGGTGTATCAAAGAAAGTGAATAAATAGAGAGTCAATTGACGACAGAGAGAAAGTGCCCCCAAATCTTATCTTTTCTTTGATTCAATATAAATGATTCATTGATTTGTCTTTTCCACAGGAAAGCAAGGCAGCAGCCAAGGTCTGGGTCGTCTTGCACTATGGTCTCGTTTTGATTGTGACAGCAATAGTTTTAGCTGCATCCCAAAAGAATGAGTCACTCTTCAAGAGTTTAACCATCAAAACATTTCTCTGCTTTGCTGCCGTGGATTTTCTCTTTCTGCTTTACTTTCTCTGGGTCATCATCGTCTATGTCAAAGACGACTCGGTGGACATGCCGGGGCTATAGGAAAGTCCTCAAACAAGTCAACTGCTGCCGACCCGGTTAAAAAAACTCCTCTCATTCAACTATCTATATGTATTGTACACCCTTTCTCCTTCCTTTTATGAATGAAACCATCGTACTGACTGAAAATATGCTAACATTTCAACAAATATTCTTACAATATTTTTTGTTCACTTAAAATCAAGCCATGTCACTTTATAACACATTTGAGGAAAGCAAAGTACATAATAGAACAAGTCAAAGAAAGCCAACAACATTTCCTCTCTCATCATTTGCATTCCGTCATATAACTCTAGTACGTACTTCCATCCACTTACTTAGTTAGTTATGTATTTGAAGCAATTCGAATGAAAGAGAGGCTAGCAAGTAAAAGAAAGAAGAGTTTTCTAACAAGAAAAGAGTGAATAAATGTAAGTTAGAAAGACACATCCTCTGTAATAAAGTCCCAAAAGGATTAGCCCAAATCCACTACTACCAACTGAATGAGAGACAAAAAGTCCTCCGTTTCTCCAACTTTTACTTTCTTGTATATTATGGACAACAGTGATCCCAGATCAAAAACAAACAAATGCAAGTGTAACTAAAGAAAAGATGGCCAAAACGGAAATGCTTTCTGTTCCAGTTGTTGGTTTATTCACTTTATTCTTATGCAAAAGCAGAAATGTGAGCAAATTTAAATAAGCAGGCCTTGTCCATTGTCCTTTACCCAGAAACCTAAAGAAGAAGTCTAACGCCACCACAGCGATGCCACGTTCTGCATTTTTATGTCGCCAAAAGTAGGGGTAGTGGATAGTTTTTTTATGTGGAGGAAGTCAGCATCAGGGCATTTGACAGAAAAGTCAGAAACAGTTTCATTCACTTACTTTTACCCAAAGTAAATAGTTGTAGCAGCAGTGGACGACTCGGACAGAGTTTTATAACTTTTGACCACGTTACTAACTTTGACTTGGCTTGACTCTACCTCTGTAAATGGCAGTTTGTCAACGAGACAAAAAAGTCATTTTTTCCTTCAGCCAAGTTTTTTGCTGTAGTAATGGAGAATTTTTTGAGACTTTCTCGCTTACCTACATACATATATAGATTTCAAATAATCTTTCTCAAATCCATTTCAAATAAAGTTTATGAACGTGCCATGTCTTGGATGTTTCAAAAAAAGTAACAATTTATTCGAAACAATCAGGAGGAAACAATAACAGGACTCATTTGGTAAAGTATTAAAAAATTGTAAAAGTTTTACTTTCTACCTTGACTCAACCTGGTAAATATTTTAGAAAATGTGGATATAGTTTTATTATCCAGTAAAAACCAATACGACTGGTTTCATTCAAAATTCATCAGTCTCATTAAAAATATAGACGAGTATTAGAAGTTATTGCAGAGCTGGCTTTTGCAATAATAGATTACTAGAGAAAGTATACGTAAACTGTTCAAAATATTTTATTGTTGTTTCCTTAAAGTTGAATAGAGGTAAATTGATCTTTTCATGAGAAGGGTTATTGTTGACTGTTGATGTTTATTATACTTGAATGATTGAAAGGTGCTTTGTGATATTTCCCCTAAGAAAAAAAAGCAATTGGAGCCCCATCAGCTACTAACCGCAATGTCTATTTATGCTTTCACTCATCCACTTTCTCTCTCATGTAAAAGCCGATTCACTTCAAAAATCTTTCTCCATATCTTTTAAAGAGATTTATTCATGGCATGGGCGGAAATAATTTATTAGCTTAGGTATTTATGTAACTATACTAAACTACAATTCTTTCTTTGTATGCCTTGATGCATTGTGTACGTATTGCATGTCAGAATTCAATATTTAATCACCCCGTCTTTACATATATATATATATATATACAGGGTCACCAGAAATAAACGTTCAAGGGAAAAAATTCTCGAATTCTCGAATGTAACCTGGAAACTTTCAATTTTCAACCAATTAAAATTCGAGAATTTTTTCCCTTGAACGTTTA